>LPNX010966506.1:181977-216429 GCA_001517045.1 Pseudotsuga menziesii
AAGTTCAGAAATTCATCCAAAAGTGTTAGGAAAAGCACTTTTATGATCTCTCTCTCTCTCTCTCCATATGAAAAAACAAAATGTCAACTTCTTAGAGAAATGCATTTCAAAGATTGAAGTAATTTATTTATATCTAAGCTTAAAAATTCATCCAAAGGTGTTAGCAAAAGAACTTTTATGGTCTCTCCTTCCCTCCCTCTCTCTCTCTCTCTCTCTCTCTCTCTCTCTCTCTCTCTCTCTTGTGCGCACACACACACACTCTCCATCTCCCTCCCTCCCTTTCTCTCCATATGACAAAACAAAATGGAAACTTATTAGAGAAACACATTTCCAATATTGAAGTAATTGATCTCTAGCTAAGTTCAGATATTCATCCAAAGGCATTAGGAAAAGCACAAGTTTTTATGCTCTCTCTCTCTCTCTCTCTCTCTCTCTCTCTCTCTCTCTCTCGATGCTACAGAGAAAAACTGTCTATGGATTGGAGTGGACCAGCATAGACAATATGACTCAGAAATCAATCCATTCTCAAGCATGCTAGATACATAAAGGAAAATAAACACTAAGGGATAAGAATTGTACCTCAACTGGATGTTCGAAGAATATCCATGTTTATATCTCGATCAAAACTTGTCCCTATACTTCATCCTCAACAACAAAGAGATATACACACATTATATATAATGTGTTAGTGTCTAATATAGCATATTCAATTTAAACATGAATACAAAGTAATTACATCCATGGATACAAATGTTCATAATTAAACATGAAATTGGATGAGAAATGGATATTTCTATTAATGTAAACATAGATACAAATTACAACCTCTATCGACACCTCCTCGGAACCGAGAAACTGAGTCCCTCTTCCACTTCAGTCCACCATACAATGGCAAGCTCACAAAGACAATGGAAAGCTTGGGAAAGAGCCCTAATGGACTCCTCAAGGACAAAGGGATGTAGACTCAAGCATACAAGAATGGGTCAAATTTGTGCTATAATCTCTTTACGCTCCAAAATTATCCTCCTTCAATACTTCACAATAGCTCAATATATAGCCCCTCAATAGGAAATGAAAGGTCGAATTAGAGCATTTCCCGACATATGGAAGGTCAAGGATCAATTCATCCTTTACTTGATGGGGAAAACTCCAAATATTTTTTATTTTTTAGCATAAAACCTAATGTATGCAGGTGACAGTGGTGCAAGCTCCGTATACGCGAGTTATAGACTTGTGATCCACGTGTATCTTCAAAAGTGTTTTTTAATGGGTTCAACTGGAACATCATGGCAATGGTGAGTAAATGGGGTATAGTGAGTCTACATAGGGACAGGGAAATTCCACCAAAGCATCATGTATCAGATGTGGAAAATCATGCTATAACATATTCCCCCTAGTGTGTGAGGTGAGAGGGGTACACAATAGTTGAAATACATTATAATAGTCCCAGGAGTGGAGTAGTGAAGAACTAGGTGGAAGAACCAACCACTCATCAGTATAATACAATAATAAATATCTACATATGATTTCAAATATTAAGTATACATAGAAATCCCATATACATATTAGTACAATGGCCATGAATAGGCATAATAGACATATGTCATGAGTGGTCATCGCCATGTACAATATATAGTGAAGTATGGTCTCCATACTGAATGAATATGATTGGTACATAAGAAGGTACATTGAACTCTATTCATGAGAAATGGAATCTCATAAATATTATCGTGATCAATGAAGTAGCATATATCGAATGCCACTAAAATTTGATGTCTTCTACACAAATCGTCGCTAGTACTTGACCCATCACATGAATAAAGGTATTGGGGTCGAACATGATGGGCCATCGTCTGATTACCGATTATTGATGTATATCGTTAACAGACGCGATACATCCCACCGATAATGATAATGGGAATCAAGGTACAAAGTGCATTCAAACAGGTGTGAATATATGTGGTGAGTTTGAACACTTGAAAAAATCCATCGATTAGGGGACATTGATGTATTCCCAAATCTGTCGATGGTGAGAGAACTTGCCACTGCTGACTACAAGCCTAAAGGCACTTAATGTACTCTAGATCCCTATTCCAAAATAAATGATCTGAATTCGATGGAATGGAATCCGCTGGAAGGAGGGCATTAAGGCATCCCCATCAACCAAAACAAGGTACATAACAATGCTGGATAATTTGTAATAACTCGAACAAATAAGATGTGCACAAACTAGTAACCAATGTATCGAGAATGGCTGACATGCAGAGTCAACATAACTAAGGAATAGCCAAATTAGGTTAAATACTTCCTTCGAACAAGAACATAAGGTAGATGGAGACACATAGGAAGCATAGACTCAAAATGAAAAATGGGACAACTCTGTGACACATGAGGCATCAACAAAGGCTCTATAATGACTGGAAGCATAACTAGTCAATGGATAAAGCTTTGAATAATGAGTACAACTCTTAAGGCCATACTAGAATCCCAACAAATGATGAATAGACTCATGGACTGTTCTCTGTTTAAAGGCGACACGACAGCTGCCAAGGTGAGACAATGTCACTTCTTGTTCAACTTTTTATGTTTTATGATTTTTTTTCTCTTTTTCATGTTAAGAAGCTTGAAAAAGAGTAAAATTGCTTATATTACAACGAGGAAACGAGTGTCATGGTCATGCAAACTTGTTCCAACAAATGGAACATACCTATGCTCAATGCAAGGAAGCATATGCGTATCATAAGGACACTCGGGGGAATGTATCCTCCATGTATGGGATAATCAAGATGTAAAATATAACTACGAGGATCTGCTTGTCTATAATTGAGACAAGCTCATGCTATATGGCTTATAAAATGAAGCAAGGAGTCGGCATTAAGCTCAATACGGTAAGCGGATACATGCCATGCAATTACAACTTGATAAAAATGGGAGTCCCTATAGGAGAACTCTAGCATAAAGGCAAGAAAGAATATGAATTTCTTATTCAAAGGCATGGTGGGACTCCTAGACCTAAGGTGGGACGTTCAGCATAGGCATCGAATGACAAAGCAGGATCTAACTAGGGTTCCCATGATTAGGAAAGCTCTACCACTTACGTAATGTCACTTCTAGTAGCAGTAAGATGGTTCTATGACATGAAGAAGTGGGTTTGTACATATGGTTAATGTGACATAGTCATAGGATATTCCATAATGCACTCGGAAAGTGGTCATATCTTATATACCAGTTTAGTTTTATACATGTCATGGGCATGAACAAGCCAAAGTCTCAGTGAAATTCCACCAAAAGTGGACCCTACACAACAATATTAGGCCAAATAGATGGAAATAGTTAGTAGGGAGTCCAAAATATACAAAAAATGGGTAAAAATATTTAATAAATAGTAAAAAACAAATTTGTACCATACCATTTTGTTTTTTACCCATCATAGTGCATTTGAGCTTATTAGACCCCCCAAATTCCAGAAAAATATTTTGGGAGCTACAGACCATGACATCAACAGTCGTCAGGACCATGTAACTCATAATCTCATTCTCTATCCATTCAATGCATTAATTTTCAATTTTGATGCTGAATTTTAATTTTCGGACCACCGAAGTGGGGTTTCTCAACCCATGC
Organism: Pseudotsuga menziesii; assembly: GCA_001517045.1. Classification (NCBI taxonomy): domain Eukaryota; kingdom Viridiplantae; phylum Streptophyta; class Pinopsida; order Pinales; family Pinaceae; genus Pseudotsuga; species Pseudotsuga menziesii. The sequence continues at coordinate 185,599 of LPNX010966506.1, forward strand.
GAGTGACAGGTCATCGGGCCATGTATAGGGTTGTGTATACATGGGAAAATCAAATCATGTTCACATACATACACACCTGTTGTTACTGTGACTCACGTATAAGGCCGTAGATGTCAATTTTAATGGTATGAACTCACATAATTTGGTTTCTATTGGAAGGATGGTGCTAGAATGGAGAGAACGTGAACTTGAAGATATTGATAGGGATGTTCATGGTGATGCAAACACTCAATGTGTGGTCTATATCGTGTCTATATCATTTTTGGAACCTTGGTATTTTGAGGTCTCAACCAAGAATCTTGTAAATGTTCGTGGACTATTGGGATCTGAAAAGGAGGCATTTGTGTCATATGTGATGCCTTTTAGACTCAAGGTAGATGATATCTATTTCATTACTGGACTACCCCATCGAGGCGAGGTAATAAATCTATGGGATCATGGATTAGGTTGAGGACTGACTATAGATGAATACATAGTTTTATATTAAGTCCTGGATACTGAAAAGCTGGGAATCCAAGTCCCGATAAATGCAATCCAGAGCCTCAGTCTCAAGGTAATCATTCTAGTGTTGGATAGAATAGCAGAGTCGGCATCACTACATCAAGCATCGTAGCCTCTCTTTTTCTATGTTTTAGAATGCATGAGTCCCATAGTATATGACTAGAGTACTTCACTGTTGAACACCATGAAACAACAGTCGATAGACTGCAACCTAGGTCAAATAAAAAAAATTGGGTTTTCCAACATATTGAGAACTTTCTTTTTCGAGAGGGTATTGAGTCTTAGCCCTAGAGTTGAGGTCCTTCCTCGCAGTCTAGGATATCCATCCCAGGAACTTTGGACAGATTTGTTGCAGAGGTTAGGGGGAAGTAGGGAACCCACTCATTTCTCACCTAACTTCTTCCACTAGTGGTGGTGACAGCTCATCGCCATAGATGACTACTTCTATGCAAGGATCAACTTCCGTGGAGATAAAGACATATTGCCACTACCACCAGGGTCTGCTTTCGGAGATATCGGTAATATCCCTTTATATTTTTGGATTATTTGATTTTTTTTGTATTTTTGATATATGTGGAAATCAAAAACATGTTGGATTTCACCTCTGGTTGACCCACGTCAATATCCTTGGTTGTCAACAAAGACCTAGATATCGGCCCGACAAAGCATGGTTCAGTTGACAGCACCTGCAACACAGATGTATTCTCACCCGATATATCTTATGGGGAACTGCAAGAACCAGGTTTCTACAGCTAGGCAGGTATTTCTACTCTTGCGGTACCTTATCACAACACTCGACCAAAGAAGGGGATTATACTTCTTATTCCTTGTCTATTCATTCAAGATAATAGTATAATTACCAGTAAACACATATTGTAGGAATAAACATAACAACCTTATCACATATTCATTCAATAAGTAGTGCGACACATACATATATGGCATTCTTCATAAATAGATGTTGTGTGACATATTCATATTCACTCATTCACAACATACATGTATTCGACATAACCACATTAATCAATGACACATGGAGACAACATTTAATGTGGAAACCCATCTGGGAAAAACCACAAAGGCGAACTTCATCTAGCATGAGAAATATGCTAGCAATAATACAATTAGCTAATTAGCTAATAATACAATCGACAACGAACATCAGTCTCACACCTAGCATGGGATCGCCCTTATATAAGCTTCTAGTTTCCCTAATCAACCAACTCTTTTTTGTTAGCCGACAGACTGTCATTTATATTCTCGTGCATTCAGTTACAAATGAAAATAGGTACTATTGGCCCAAAATACAATTATGATTTATTACCAAAAGCATGCTTTATTCTAACTAACTCCTTACCCATGATCAGTCGAGTTTTCCTTTAAACTGATATGATCTTCTTCTGTCGTGGTTCATTCCATCATGGCTACTCTCATTGTCAATTTGTCCATCGTGGTTGCTTCTATTGCAACTTATCTTCCATTATAGCTCTTCTTCTGTTGCATTTCTTCTTCCATCGCAACTTCCTTTATGTCTTGCGACCAGAATCTTTATCTTCCCGAACAAAATTCTGGACAAATTATGCTTAAATTTTCCTAAGGCCAACAGGCCCCCAACTCTCATATGTGGATTGTCCCAAGCCATATTATTCTGAAACCTCCATTGTTACAACCTTACTTTGAAAATCCTTAAATATTTTCACTATCCGCTTAGTTTCCTCCCATACTTTTTCTTCCGTCTTTTTAAAAATTTCCACAAGTTCGAAACTGATGTGTTATGAAGTTGTAAGTCCTGTTGAATCTACTACTTGTCACAAATTTTGGTGTATAGTTTGAATGATAACTGTAACTTTCTATGCCTCTTCTTGCAGTTATGCCACCATGTCAGTCCTCTATTGCTATTGTGTCCGTAGTGTTGCGACCTGTTGTTGTAGCCTCTTCATGTCTACAGACTTAGCCATTTTCTCTACTAATGGCATCTTATTCATTTGGTTCACCTCTGTCTCAGTAGTGCATAGTTGTTCTGTGACTTTCTCTAACTCTTCATCGTCGATCAAATATTCCCATGTCTAAGAAAATTGCTCCACTCCTTTGGCATAAAGTGCCTCCGCCTCTTCTATTCTCTTTTCAACTTATTTTGTTGTTTTTCTTCTCTCTTCCAGTACTTTTGGGGATGTACTGGGTGTCACTTGTACTTCCAACTCCACGACTTTCTCATTAGAGGAAATTTCAACTCAAAATGGGCCTTTTAACTTTGATTCAAATTCCATGTCATCATGTGTTAGCCAATGAAATTGCTTTAAATTTGAAATACCGTATAGGTCTTAAACACTTTTTTAATATAAATTTGGGGATAGGTATCATAAAAAAAACTACTTTTTTTGTTTGTATTTTCAACATATCTCCCTGTGTTTTTACTCAAATTTCGATCGAGAGAGCTCCTTGGATGCGGAATTAAATTACGCATCTAGTGAGTACCCACTCGGCATACTTTTGACAGACCCCTCTACCCCAAAAATAAGAAATACCTGAAAAAACGTGATGATGACCTCTACCCCAAAAACAAGAAATACCTGAAAAAACGTGATGATGATGTCATCATCACATTTTTTCAGGTATTTCTTGTTTTTGGGGTAGAGGGGTCCATCAAAAGTATGTCGAGTGGGTACTCATTGGATGAGGAATTTAATTCTGCATCCAACAAGCTCTCCCAATCGAAATTTGAGTAAAAACACGGGGAGATATGTCAAAAATACAAACAAAAAAGTAGTTTTTTTTCTTTTCTTCCTCCAAAATTAATAAATATTATTTTATTATTTTATTATTTTAACTATTATTTTATTAATTCTTTTTAGGAGACCCATTTTGAGTTGAAATTTCTTCTAATGTGCGGAGGTTCTCTGCAATATCGCTAAGTCAAAACACTTTGGATTATGCAAACATCTAATGGGTAATGCCTTCATCAGTAAAATTGTTTCAAGAAAGTGTTACGTTTGCGTCGAGCCAGTGCATGTTCTCCTCCTAGGTATTATCTTCCTACTCTGCTTCTTTGATTGTTTTCTTCATCTTATGAACAGTCTTTTTTGATGCTCTAACTTGGTTGACCAATGCGCCTTCTTTGTTCTTAATTTCTATGACTACAACTCTTCATCGGTGGAAACAATATTTTCTTCTGCGATAGACAGATAGTATGCAACCACTTTTCTTTTTCCTCGACAAACACATTGTATGCGACACAAAACAAAAACACTCATAAATATGCATATTGTTGTCTTTTTCTTTTTTCTTTTCTCTTTTATCTTTCCTCTTCCCTCTTTTATTTTTTCTCTTTTTTTCCTTCTTTTTTTTCCTTTTTTTTCAATCGACCAAGTCATGGCTATTCTGTTAAGGATTTAGCCGAGTTCCATTCACCAGTCTTTGTTGATGTAATTGTAACTTTGGAATGTATTCACTTGTATTTCTTATGTATTGTACCCCAATGTTTATTCCGGGAAGTGTTTGTAATGTAATTGAGTCATGTCATGCCCCAATGTTCCGATCGGGAGTTTTTATAATGTAAACAAGTCATGTCAAGTCAATGTGGGTAACCCTCCTATTGTTCAAGGGTTAAAGTCCCCGCAGTTTCGGGACCCTAGGTTTGTTAGACTCACCTAGTGAAGTCGGCCCTAGTGAATCATTGTCAAGTCAGGAATTAGTATAAATAGAGAGTGAGTCTCTCTATTTAACACACACTCACTCACACTCAGTTGTAGTGCATAGCTAAGGGAGAAGAAGTTGTTGGGGCTAGAAAGAAAGAGGCTACTGCTGTCGGGAGATCATCTTACTGTTTTGGGTTTTAATTTTGGTGTTGATTCTATCTATGAGGAAGTTGCAAGGTTTTCTCCATTTATGGTTTCCCTGAGGAAATACAATGTGTTCATTGTCTCTTGTGTTTGATTGTTGCGGCTTGTTATTCTTTCAGTTAAAGATCCTAATATAATGCTAGCTTAATGTTAAAAATATAACATGGTATCAAAGTTAACCTGAGAAGAATACACTGTGTAGCTGTGGGAACTAGGGATTCCTACTTTGTGGATCTCTCTCCAAATATTTTCAGCAAAAGAAGGTTGTATTAACTCTCCTCCCTAGGGCACATCTTTCTGTCGAAGCAGAATCCAATTATGAGCTTTTTCAGTTTTGGACCCAACACTACTGTCGAACATTAGGGATTTCTACAGAAGTGGAATTTTTGAGTGAGACCAGGCTTGGATTGATCTCCTCCCCAAAATCAATGTTTAGAGATCAAGATCAAAGCATTTGGTTGGACAGAAGTTTGGAAAAAGCCAAACCCTAATCTGCTCCTGAACCAGCACTGCAGAAATTTGGCTCCAAATCCAAATCCGACATCTTGACCTGGTAATATCTAAATCTTTTGTATTTCCATTTGAGGTTCTCAGTTAAGATGTCTCATCATACCAAGCTTGATGAAAAGCTTGAGGGAGCCGATAACTTATGAGCCTGGAAGTATAGGATCTCCCTTGTCCTGGAAGAAAATGAGTTGGACTCCTACATCCATGAGGAGGTTCCAGCTCCAAAGGAAGATGAGGCTAAAGCCTTACATAAGAAGAATTTGGTTATGGCAAAGAGGATTATTGCTGATTCAATCAAGGATCACCTCATACCACAGGTGTCCTCCCTCAAGACACCTAAAGCTATGTTTGATACCCTAACCAAAATATTTGAATGGAAGAACATAAATCGGAAGATGAATCTAAGGAACCAGTTGAAGAATGTAAAGATCCAGAATGAGGAGACCATCCAGTCATACTTCGCAAGGGTCTCCCAGATCAAAGAACAACTTGAAGCAATAGATGAAGAAGTGGAGAATGCAGAAATTGTGATGACAACCTTGAATGGTCTCCCTAGGTCATGGGATTCTTTCATCCAAGGAATCTGTGCTAGGAAGAAGATAATCAAGTTCAGTAGAATGTGGGAAGAATGTTCACAAGAAGAAGCTCGAATAGCAGCTCAAGAAGAAAAGATGGGAAGTGAAGATCAAGCTCTCACAGTACACTCCAAGTAAGGAAGAAGGGAAAATCATCATCACCAAGGTAAGCATTCTCATCAAAAAAATAATTTTGTAAGAAGGGATCCATCCAAACTCAGATGTTATACATGTGATGAAAGAGGACACTTTGCTAGAAGTTTTCCCATGAATAAAAATGGATACAAGAAGAAGAAGAAATACAAAAGAAGACATCATGCTCACACTGTTGAGGATGATGATCCTCCCAGGAAGAAAGTAAAACAAAAAAGTGAAGACTCTGCAAGTGATGAAGAATATGTTCTTATATCCACTCTCACTGGAACTGTCACTCATGGAAGCAAATATTGGCTTATTGACAGTGGGGCTTCCAAACACATGACAAGTTTCAAGGAATATTTTGAGAAACTATTCAAACATAATTCACACCATGAGGTGAAACTTGGGGATGACTACCAATATCCCATAAAAGGTAGTGGTGAATCCTCCTACAAGCTAGACTCTGGAAAGTCTATAAAAATGAAGGATGTCTTGTTTTTACTAGGACTAAAGAAGAATCTTCTCTCCATATCGGCACTAGATGCAAAAGGCATAAGGGTTGCATTTTTAGATGGCCAAGTCCTCATGTGGCCAAGAGGAAAGACTATTGACGATGCAATAGTAATTGGAGAACAAGAAGGAGGATTATACAAATTGAAGGGCCATCCAGAACAAGCTTTGGTCCATGACACAGTAGAGCCAAATGAACTTTGGCATAGAAGGCTTGCACATGTGCACTACAGAGCACTACCACTTGCAAGCAAAGCTGTTGAAGGTCTTCCAGAAATTCAAGCAAAACATGAAGGAGTCTGCAAAGGATGTGCGAAAGGAAAGAACACAAAGAAGACATTTCCAAGTAGTGAAAGCAAAGCAAAAGGAATCTTGGAAATCATTCACTCCGATGTATGTGGTCCAATGTCATCAAGTTCTTTAAGCGGGTATGTATACTATGTTTCTTTTATTGATGATTATTCTAGAAATACATGGATATACTTTATGAAGAACAAAGATGAAGTTTTCAGCAAGTTCAAGGAATTCAAAGCCTTGATAAAGAACCACACAGAAAAGAAGATCAAGACCTTTCGATCAGATAATGGCAGAGAATTCACATCAAATGAATTCAAAGAGTTATGCAAAGATTCAGGGATTAAGAGGGAGTTATCCACTCCATATAATCCACAACAGAATGGGGTTGCAGAAAGGAAGAATAGAACTATCATGGAAGCTGCAAGAGAAATGCTTCATGATCAAGATCTTCCCATGCATCGATGGGCAGAAGCTGCCAGAACAGCGGTGTATGTACAGAACTGTATGTTAACTGGAATATTTCACCTCCTGCAGACAGCAAGGTGTTCCACTGGTGTGAATGGTTCAGATCTGGAACAAATAGAGGACAGAGGTTGAAGACTCTCCCTAGATGTCGTAGATACCTGGAATGTAATGCTTTGATCGTTACCATGTGTACCTGCAATAAGCTTCAACACACAAACATATCAAAACCACCAGAATATAATCTACTAATCTATGTTAGTGACTAAGGAATCTAACAACATACATGTGAAATCATACAACAACAATATATGTGGGATAGAAATCAACTTGCATTAAATAAATATGAAGAAGTTTACAACCAAGCCTTAGTGTTGACATGCATCTCCATGAAACCAAGCATTCTCATCCCCATAAGCTTTGACTCTAGCTCTCTCTCTGCTCTCCAATGATATGGACCAAGTGATCAATCCAACAGCATAACAGAACCTTAAGAGTTCTCTCCCCTCAACCATGGCCATAAGCTTGTATTTATAAGGCTAGATGGATAGGGATGGTTGAGAGATTAGTGGGTGAGGTGGCCTCCAAGATCCTAGGATGGGGGATCTCGAGCTCAACTAACCCACAATAGTAGGGATAAGGCAGGACACGAGGCTTATCATCTAGAAGCCTTAAGAAACTTCTCTTTTTCCCTTTTTACCCAGGGTACCACGTTTCTCCTTTAATAACAGAGCGGTTCTGGTAATAACCGCTTATGGACCAAGGGCCATAAGTGGTGGCACCGCTTGTGGGAAACAGGGGATAGGCGGTGCGAACAAGGTACCGCTCCTGGATAACAAGGTAAGTGTGGTGCTGGGAATTTGTATGAAAGATTGAAATTTAGTATGGTTTTCCACTCCAGAAGCTAGGATTCAGGGCAAGTAGGTATGTCAAATGTCTTATCACATGATGGTGACAGGATTTTGGTATAACACCGTACTCCACACAAAGTACTCGAGAACAAGAAACCAGAACTCAGCCATCTCAGAATATTCGGCTGTCTAGTGTACATACACATTCCGAAAGAAAAGAGGACAAAGTTAGATCCTTCAGGAAAGAAGGGTATATTTGTGGGATACTCTGAAAGCTCGAAGTCTTACAAAATATACTTCCTAGGATTCAAGAAGATCAACATCAACAAGGATGTAACAATTGACGAAGACTCAGCTTACAACAAATCCAGGAAGAGACCTGCTGAAGATCCTGAAGAATCAGAAGCACCCAGAATTCATGACAAAACCATGAACGAAGAAACTCAAGAAGAAGATCGAGAATTTGAAGAACCTCAAGAACCTATACATCCACCTGAGGAGAAGAATCCTCACAAGAGGAAACCTGCTTGGGTATGAGAAGCTATCCAAGGTGCGAAAAGATATGGGGCTCTAGGAGAGAATCACAGAGAAAGGAAGAGGACCAGGTCTTGCTCCAGGTATGTAGCTTTATTGTGTGACTTTATCAATAAAGAACCTTCCAACTATAAAGAAGCGGCAAAACGAAAAGAATGGAAGGATGCTATGATCGAAGAGTATCAATTGATCATGAAGAATGATGTTTGGGATGTTGTTCCAAGACCATAAGGGAAGTCATTTGTAACTTCCAAATGGATCTACAAGATCAAGCATGTTGCAGATGGCAGCATAGAAAAATATAAACCAAGATTAGTGGCTCGTGGCTTCTCACATAAAGAAGGAATATATTATGAAGAAACCTTTGCACCTGTAGCCAGATACACTTCCATCATATCAGTACTTGCTCTGGCTACAGTGATGAAATGGAAGATACACCAAATGGATGTCAAGACTGCTTTCTTGAATGGTGTAGTGGAAGAGGAAGTGTATGTAGAGCATCCACTCGATTTTGAGACACATGACAGGGAGTCTCATGTGTGTAGATTGAAGAAATCCCTGTACAGTTTGAAACAGGCACCCAGGACATGGTACATCAGAATTGATGGCTTTATATCTAGTTTGGGCTTTACCAAAAGTAAAGCATATTCCAACCTTTACTACAAGGTTGAATATGGCAACCCAGTGATGCTCCTACTATATGTAGATGATCTGTTTCTAATAGGTATGGATGGGTTGATTGCTGATACGAAGAGGAAGTTTGCTGCCGAGTTCAAAATGAAGGACTTGGGTATGATGCACTACTTTCTATGCATGTAGGTGTGGCAGAATGCAGATGGAATCTCGCTCGGACAAGGGAAGTATGCAGTAGAGATACTGAAGAGGTTCAGGATGATGGACTGCAAGGCCATGACCACACCTATGGCATTGAACCTGAAGCTATTGAGTGATGCTTCATCAGAAGTGGTTGATGCTACGATGTGTCATCAGATGATTGGGTCCTTGATGTACCTGATGAATACGAGACTAGACATTTGCTTTGCTGTGAACACCTTGAGCCAGTTCCTGACAGATCCGAGACATGTTCACTTAATTGCTGCAAAGCATATTCTGAGGTACTTGAAGGGTACAATTGATTATGGAATCAAGTATGAGGCAAATTAGAAGATTAACCTGGATGGTTATGTTGATTCAGATTGGGTAGGCAGTGCCATCGATAGGAAGAGCACTTCAGGGTACTGCTTCAATATGGGATCAGGTGTGATCTCTTGGTTTAGCAAGAAGCAATCCTGTGTGGCACTAAGTAAAGCTGAAGCAGAGTATGTCATAGCTTGTTCAGCTAGTTGTGAGGCAGTATGGATGAGGAAGCTACTATATGATTTATTTGATCTCCAGTTGGATGCTACTTGTATACATTGTGACAAATAGAGTTGTGTGAAGTTGTCGGAGAACCCAGTGTTCCATGACAAGTCGAAGCATATCGAGATCAAATTTCACTATATCAGGGATATGGTGCAAAGGGGAGCAGTGAATCTCCATTATGTTGTGACGGATGAACAGATAGCTGATGTGTTCATAAAGCAAATAACTGATGTGTTCATAAAGCCATTGGCTAGAGTGAAGTTTGAATACTTCAGGGAGAAGCTTGGCGTTCTCCAGATCGAGGTTCCCTCCAAAGGGAAGTGATGAGTCCGTGAGCCATTCTGACATGGTGAGAGGATTGGTTCCTTCCATGGTCAGATGTAAGGGCTGATCCATTTTGTCATGGTGAGAGGATTGGTTCCTTCCATGGTCAGATGTAAGGGCTGATCCATTTTGTCATGGTGAGAGGATTGGTTCCTTCCATGTCATATGTGAGTGCTGAGCCATTCTGATGTGACTGTAGGATTAGTTCCTACATGATCATATATAAGCACTGAATACCATTCTTGGAATGGAGGCACCTGGTCAGTTACCAGGAAATCTCAGTCTAGGACTGAGGGCCATTCCGATATGACTGTAGGATTGGTTCCTACATGATCAGATGTGAGTGCAGAGCCATTCTGAGGCGATTGTAGGATTGGTTCCTACAATGATCAGATGTAAGTGCAGATCCCTTTCGGCATGGAAGATTGGTTCCTTGCATGGTCAAATATAAGTGTTGAGCCCTTATGACATTGGTTGTCAAATATGAGTGTTGAGCCTTTCTGACATTGGTTGTCAGATGTAAGTGTAGAGCCTTTTGGCATGGAGGATTGGTTCCTTGCATGGTCGAATGTAAGTGCTGAGCCTTTCTGACATTGGTTGTCAGATGTGAGTGTTGGGCCTTTTTGACAGGGTTGTGGGATGTGTTCCCACATGGTCAGATGTGAGTGTTGGGCGTGCCTTTCTGATATGATTATAGGATTGGTTCCTACATGATCATATATAAGTGGTGGGTGGGCCATTCTGAATTAGGGTCAGATATAAGTGCTGGAAGAAGACCTACATGGATGCTAGGCCTACAACCAGCATGAAAAATGGTTGGCTCTGTAGAACTTCCTATGATGAGAAGAATCAAGAGATAGAACCTGTGATGATGATCCATCAAAGATGTTCCAGAACCAGAGATGATCCAGATCAAGTGATGATCTAGATCCAATGATGATGATCTAGATCGAGTGATGATCCAGATCTAGATGAAGATGACTTGAATATGAGGATGACTTGGAGATGAAGATGACTTGAAGATGAAGACGACTTGAAGATGACGAGGACTCGATGATGATCCAGATGATACAGAGAAGAAGACTTGTGCTGATAGATTGTGTCGATAGAATACCTTCCTAGTTAAGAGGGAGTGTTGATGTAATTGTAACTTTGGAATGTATTCACTTGTATTTCTTATGTATTGCACCCCAGATGTTTATTCCGGGAAGTGTTTGTAATGTAATTGAGTCATTTCATGCCCCGATGTTCCGATCGGGAGTTTCTATAATATAAACAAGTCATGTCAAGTCAATGTGGGTAACCCTCCTATTGTTCAAGGGTTAAAGTCCCCGTAGTTTCGGGGCCCTAGGGTTGTTAGACTCACCTAGTGAAGTCATCCCTAGTGAGTCATTGTCAAGTTGAGAATTAGTATAAATAGAGAGTGAGTCTCTCTATTTAACACACACTCACTCACACTCAGTTGTAGCACATAGCTGAGGGAGAAGAAGTTGTTGGGGCTAGAAAGAAAGAGGCTATTGTTGTGGGGAGATCATCTTACTGTTTTGGGTTTTACTTTTGGTGTTGATTCTATCTCTGAGGAAGTTGCAGGGTTTTCTCCATTTATGGTTTCCCCAAGGAAAAACACCGTGTTCATTATCTCTTGTATTTAATTGTTGTGCGTGTTATTCTCTCAGTTAAAGATCCTAATATAATGATAGCTTAATGTTAAAAATCTAACAGACTTTTGAAAGGTTTTCCATCTAATTTATGCAGTTGTACTGCACCTCCTTCAGTGATTTTAATGAAAACATAATGCCCCATCCAATGTGTTTTCATCTTGTCAAGATGCTTTAAGAACTTACTATCATAAAGGAGGACAAATCCTCCATCATGAAATTGCTTATTCTTAATGTGTTGGTCCGTCCATACTTTATGTTGTTCCTTCTCAACATTTTGGTGATAACCTATGGAAAAACTTTCTTCCTCCAACTGCACAAGCTACGACAATATTTATTTGATAGCACCAATATCATTGATTTTAGTAATTGCAGCAATCCTTAAATTGGGTACAATGTATTCCACCACGCGAGTACATTCAAACTTTGGGATGTTTATTTTGAGTGGGTCGTCATCATCAAATTCTCTCGTCACATTATAGCACTCCATCTAGTTTTGAATTGTCGCATTGCTTCGATTAAATTTTTCCATTAATACTGAGATATCTTCAAATATCTTTGTCTTAATCACTTGCAAAGTAGCATCAATTGAAGGATGATCATCAACAAACTCAAATGTATGTGTGAAACTAGAAGCTATTTCATCCCATTCAACTATTTCAGGTTGCAGCTCAATCGATGTGTCCTAGTTCCTTAGTATCATGTCCAGAGTATGTATAAAATGATGGACCCATTCCTATCGCATTCATGCTTCCCATGTCGCACGACAATATTCAATGTGCTTACCAGGATCATTCAATATTGTGTATGTATGACCAGCATAGCTTATCTCTTCTCCAAATCGTATCTCCATCAATTTATGTCATTGAGGCCATTCTGAGATAGATTTTTTATGTGTGACCCACCATCTAGCAGGTGTATCTTTTAGTGCAAAGTCCAGAGCGGATAAGAACTGATGTTCTGTAATTTTTTCTTCAAATTATGTTAGAAAATATGCCAAGTTAGGTCAGACTTCATATGTGGGTAGCTCACTTTCCTCACTACCTACCCATCGCACAAACATTTTAATTCTTACGCATCTTCTCATTGACACTTCATGCAATCGGTTCTACCCATTTTCCAAAGTGTCTCCAGAATTCGATGTAAAAGAACTAACACTGCGCCAACTGAGCTTTCCGTCAGTTGTTGGATTCACATAATCATCCCTTGTAGAAGTAATGTTATAATTCTGGTCCATGTAATCTCCTTGTCCTTCACTATTCACTTGCTTGACGTATCCCTGTCCTTCCAGCAAATCAATTGGTGCTACCACCCTTAGCTTTGAATCTTCAAAAATTAAGATTAGTTTCTTAAAATTGATAATTGTTTGATTATCAATCACCCAGAAGATCCCTATAAGTGTGAGATATGGATTTGGATCGTCCACAATGTCAATCACTTCGAATTCGGCATAATTTTTAAGGCCTTCCATCTCAACAAGCACTTGAGTCAGTCGACCAATAGGTAGAAATTTCAACTGGTTTGTTAATCAGAGTTGAACAAGAGACCATACAAGTCTCAACTTTCCCATGCTCTCCCCTATTTGTCTATTCATAATGTTGACATTGGAGCCTGAGTCCAACATAAAATAATCCATATCATAATCTCCTATTTGTGCATTCATCCTTAGTTCGCGACCAGTCTTCAATATTTTCCTGATATGATTAACCCTTTTTTTATGCTTGCACCTCTTCTTGTGGTTCTTCTATCAAAGTTTTCAATTCTACAACATCATCTTTATCTTGGATTAGCGCTAAGAAACTTTTAAAGAATTATTTTAGTTTAATAACCTTTCCCATCGGTCGCTTTCGGAGTAGTTGGTCAAATCTCTCATGTATCTCCGATATTGGTCTTCTGAAAGTCGACGGTTGATTTTTGTCAACAAATTCTTGTTAAGCATGTAAGAATACTTCCTTTTATTTTTGGACATCGAATGGTGATTTTTTTTTGTGTTGATGGTTGTATTTATGGTTTTCCATGCGATGCTTCTTAATCTTATCTTTTTGCATCACATCCTCTTATCACAACAGTAATATGTGGTTCCCTTGGTTCAGTAGAGATATTCTTAATATTCTGATTTAATTTCAAACTGGGATTCTGCGGTGGATTTTGGTTCCTATAATCTTGTTCTTCCATCTCGCAATCAACGAGGAAATTCTTTGATAGTGTGATCAAAATATTTGGATTACGAACATGTCATAGTAGGACTCATTCAGTCTCTAGAAAAGTGTCTAGGTTGCCGACAATTATAACATATAATTTGTCCTCTTCCACAACCAAATCCTCCTCCTTGCCCTCGGCCTCTAAAATTCCCACCACTGGGTTGAGGGTATGGTTTTTGCGGGTATTGATTCTGTGGATGTTGGGACTGAGGATACTGAGGCTATGGATATTGGTTATGGGCTCGCTCAACCTACATTTGTTCGTCATTATTCATTAAATAAGTATCAATTGTTTTCTCCTGTAGCAGCTGATATGCTATGCAGTCTTTCTCATCACGACCTACTAATTGAAAAAACTTACAGTATAAGTTGGTCGACACACTTACAATATTCCATAAGTATGAGTACTCTTCCTTCCAGTGGCCTCTAGTCTGGCATATTCTATACCAATGAATCCCTTGTGTATTTATCGGGCTTAGTGTTCCTAATGCAACATAATTCATATATGTCAGGTAGTTGTATTTGTGGTGTCCCTCTATTCTGCATCTGGTACACCAGATTTTTTCTTGTAATTCCTTCCCTTTATTAATATCTTGAATTTGTAGTGTAAAGTTGGCTAGTTGTGATGATATTTCCATCATTCCTGCAATAGTTTCTTCGACATGTGAGGATTCCAACTTCATAGCCAATTATAGAGCCTCGGTCTACGACACAATCTTTTCTTGCATCAAGGGAATCCAAATGTGCGCTAACAATGTTGCAATAAACCATTATTTGAGTTGAGAGTTTGAAATCTATAAACTTACTTTGGTCTTCATCGTCTTAAATTTCTGGTCGAAGTCCCAAACAATCTTCGTAGGCAATTGCTTAAATTATTTTATCTCCATAATGTACCATGACTCATATTTGGGATTTTTTAATACATCTATTAGTCCTGCTCAGATTTGATCTATTTTTTTCTGTGGGACTCCTGTCGGAACCACATAGAATTTCATGTTCCAATACAACACACTATCCCTAAGGGTTTTGATCATATGATCCTTAGTGATGGCTTCATCTTGGACCTATCGCACAGTCCACATGGAATTACATAGAAATCAATGTTACTCAGGGTCTTCTAACCCATTTCCATTAAATATTGGAAACTTAATATCATTGTCGGCCATTATATTTGTTCTTGGCACTGCTTGTCCAGTGGGAATCCCTTGTTTGTTACTTTGATTAATAAAATTCTTGGGAGATGAGTTTCTAGATCTTACCTATGGGGATGTATGCAGGGTAGTGGTTATGGCGTACTCGTTCTTTGTATCTGTAGCTTCTTCCTCCTCCTCTTTTTTAGGTATAGTTTGGTATTCATATTCCTCCTCGCAAGAATCTTCATCAAAGTGCGACGCTAATTTGTATTCCTCTCCTTCAGTCATATTGCAACTTCCTCTTCTGGTTGCAGCCCTTCTCCTCTTTCCCGACTGAAATATTCTTCCTCTTCTTAGATGTCCACCTTCTATTTTAGTCTCACTATCACCAAGAAACATCTCAGCTTACTTTGCTCCATTTTTCTTAAACTTCTCTTGTGACATATCCCAGGTCTCTGTGCACAAATATTTATTTGTTGGACTCCATTTAATATATTGTTCTCATATACAAGCATCTTGATCCAAATCTTCAAATACTTCAAATAACGACCTCTAGGTCCTTGGAAAATTTGTATTTATTCCTCATTGTATGATTTTATTGTATCGACAGCAATTTCAATTATGTATCCTTCCAAAATATTGTCAACCGATAAATCAACATCCCTAGATATGGGGTTGCTAATACTTTGCAGCCGCTAAATTAGCTGAGGCATCCACTCTATTGGTTCTCCTACTTGAAAGTTTTCCCATTGGGTTGATAGCTTCAACAACCACTGTTTTAGCTAATTTTACCACACATGGTTGATCACATATTTATGTCCTTCCCTGTCCCTCTGCAGACTCTTTAGTCCCCAGCGGATTCACCAATTCTGTTTCGAAGAGAAACTTCCTATGGCTTGGGGGTACCACAATATAAATCTTGACACCAGAAATCAATCTTTTCCAAATCACACTTGTATTAGCAATTTGCTCTCAAAAACAGTAAACAAGACAAGAATGATCTATAACAATGTGTTAGACCTACTCTAGCATATATATTCAACAATGTATAAGCAATCAAATACATCCATGGATATAATATTCATATTCAAATGCACATTAATTGGACAGGAAAAGATATTTCTATTAGTAAAATCAAATATTACAATAGTGACAACCTCTATCGGCACGTCTACGAACCGGAGAAACTTTGTCCTCCACTTGGGCCTCCACCACCTCAATCCTCCATCTCTCGATAGCAAGTTCACAAAGCAAAGGAAAGCTTGGGAAGAACACAAAGTGCTCCAAAGGGACAAAGGGATGCAGACTCAAGTATAAGCAAACTGAGGCAACAATGGACTATAGTTTCTTTGCTCTTCAATTNCCCAAAGGGTAATGGAGGGTCGAATCCGAGTGATCTCAAGGCATATGGAAGGCCAAGATTCATGATCTTCGGACTCATAAGAGGAAAACTCCAAAAATAATTGGACTTATGCACACATCCTTATGTACGCGGGTTTGAGGTCAAAAGTCGCATGTACACGTGAGTATGGGTTTAAAAGTCGTGTACAACAATAAACAAGTGTTTTTAGGGATGATCTTGGAATATCAAAGGATAATATAAGACCATGGGGTCTAAAGAGTCTGCAAAGGGACAAGGAAGGCCATAAATATGTGATCAACCATGTGTGGTAAAATCATCTATAAACTCATACAACAAAACATGAAATTCACAAAATAAAATATCATGAATATATGTATAGAGGTATCGCTCCAACCAATCGGTCGGATTCAACTGAGATCCTTCACTTTATTCCCATGTAAATTCTAGTTCCTTAAAATCCACCCAATCTTGAATTTATGGCTTCATCGGGTGCCACAACATATCCCTGCTAAAATGATTCATGGTCCCAAAAATGGAACCATTTGTTGGATTTCACCTCCTGTCGACCCAGGTCCAGATCCTTGGTCGTCAACAAAGACCCAGATATCGGCCCAACAGAGCAGGGCTCAGCTGATAGCACCTACAATGCATATGCAGTATCACTCAAGAAATCTTATGGGGAACTTCCAGAACCATTTTTCTGCAACTAGGTGGGGATTTATATTCTAGCGGTACCTTATCACAACACTCAACCAAATCTAGATATTACACTTCTTATTCCTTGTCTATTCATTCAAGATAACAATATAATTTCCATTCAACACATATTCCAGTAATCAACATAATATCCTTATCACAGATTCATTCAATAAGCAATGTGACACATACATATATTGGATACATATATTGGATTCTTCATAAATAGATGCAGTGCGACATATTCATATTTACTCATTCACAACATACATCCATTCAATATAAACACATTACTCAATGACACACATAGACAACAGTTAACGTGGAAACCCATCTGGAAAAAAGCACAAAGGCAATCTTCATCTGGTATGAGAAATATGTTAGCACCTTTTGTCTACACACTCAACTTGCAGACTCTTCCTTGGGTATTATTTAAGACTCATATAGGCTTCTCTCCTCTCATTCTCTCTAGTTTTGGGTCTAGGTACTTTTTCTCTTATTCACTCCTCTAACGATTCACACACATCCTGGATCGATCCTCTAGCTAAAACAAATCTCTTCTTCTCTTCTCTACCCACATAGTGGCTTAACCAGCCAACTGACTGCTTAGCTAACAAAACAATTGACAACCAACGTCATCCCCACACATATCTTGGGTTCTCCCTTTTATAATATTCTACCTATCCTAATCAACTGACTCTATTTTGTTAGTCGACAAGTTGTCATTTCTATTATCATACATTCAGTTACAACTAAAAATAGGAATTATCATCCCAAAATAAAATGATGCTTTATTACAAAAAGCATGATTTTCTCTAACTAAATCATTACCCATGACCATTTGAATTGTCCTTTTCAAATGCTCTGCTCTTCTTCTGCCATGGTTCCTTCTATTGTGGCTACTCTCCTCTCCAATCTTTCTATCGTGGTCACTTCTGTTGTAGCTTCTATTACATCACAACTCTTCTTCCGTTGTAGATCTTCTTCCATTGCATCTCTTATTCTATTGCATCTTCCTTTTTGTCTTGCGACCAGAATATTTATCTTCCAAAATAGAATTCTGGTCGAATTCTATTTAACTTTTCCTAGGTCTAACAGGTATCAAGTACTAACATTAAGTTTATGTGTGCAAACGTAGGTTCACAACAACTGGATGGTTTCCCACAACATTGGCATAGGGGATGAGGAGGTGAGATGGTCGACACTAATTCTAAGTGGACACTACAATAAATTCATGGAAACATAGCTCAATTGACAAATAGGATCCCCATGGTACAAGTCGAGTACTTTCCTGAGGCGATGTAGAGGCATGTGGTTGGGGTACCCCATCCATGGGTTAGGTTGTTCAAGCATTTAGAAAACATTGTAGTATGTTACCATGATCATCATCTAGGCCCATGGGAATAGATTTCAGGATATACATTTTATATCGGCCATGTATATTTTGGTGGCTTACAACCCAATTTTGTACTATGATACCATTTTTGGAACTTGTGTTCGGAAATAAAGACTTATAGTGATTAGTTTGATATATAAACATGTGTCTGAATGTGAATTTTTGTATGTACATACTTATTCAATGATGTGAAAAATTCCAATCTAAAATGTAATTTGCATATGTATCGGCAACTTGATTATAATTTCTAGGTATGTGAATGTATGCAATGTAATCAACTGTCGCTCCAACAATCTTACCCTTAAGAACCTTCTCAATAACGTAGGATCTCTAATATGGTAGAAGGCATTCAACTATGACACAACTAACTGTGAGTCTATGTGAAATTCAATAGATTGAATACCATTTTAAATGGCATCACGTAATAGTTCAATCATGGCACTATACTTGGAAACATTATTTGAATATGATCGGAGGCACACTCCTCCCGAAGACACCAGTTGACCCTCAGGTGTGTAGATAACCCAAGCAGTTGAATATAGGTTCTAGGTGTGGCGAATAGCACCATTAGTTATTCCTAAGTATATCAAATACTCTGTCAACATCTGCCATAGAATAGGAAGCATGCCAACAAACTGATAACCCTACAAGGTAGCCAAAAACAAACTATGCAAAACCGTACAGTAATATACAAGGTACTATCCTGAGCTAAAGTTCAAGCATAGTACTTCTTGAGATAGACCCCATTTCTAGGCTCCACCAAGGAATTCCCTTCATAGTCCTCTAACTCATAGACAGCTTTCTCTAGGACATGTTTCCTAATGTAAGGCCCATGCCACATGGGTTTGAACTTAACTACTCCTAACTACTCACTAGCTTGGTCATATAAGAGGACCAAGTCAGCTTCACTATAACTACGGGGATAGACATACTTATCATACTGAGCCTTAATACGATGTTTATCTATCTTTAGGGCCACCATGGCATCATGGCGTTACTCATCCAAGTGATCTAAGTGGACTAAATGCTCTTATAACTCAAAAGTGTCAGGTAAAAACTATATGGCTAGTTTCAATGAAGGGATCTCAAATTCAACCGGTAAAATCGACTCCACCCCATGTACTAGTTGATATGGGGAAAATATGGTGGTAGACTTAACCACGGTTCAATAAGACCACAAAGCAGGGTATACCATGATATGACATTTCATTTTTCTTTGTCTGATGGTATTTTGTAGAATAGACTTAAGTGATTTGTTAACTACCTCAACCTGGCCATTCGCTTGGGGATAGTAAGAAGAAGAGTGCTCTTGCTTATACCCCAATTTCAAAGCTAGTTCTTCCATCATTATTTTTTAAGTTCCTGCCATGGTCAATGACAAGCTCCCTCGGGATCCTGAACCAAGTGATAATCTGATTGAATATGAAATAAGCAGTTTTCTCACCATCAGATTTGATTGTTGGCATAGCCCCTTCCCATTTCGTGAAGTAATTTATGGCCACAATAATGTGATGGTTCCCCTCAGAAGGCGTTGGGTTGTAATCCATAAAATCCACCCCCCACTTGGTGAAGGGACCGATGGTGATAATTGGGTGTAACGGGGCAGGATACGAGCTCATGTTCCATGCAAACACCTAGAAAGGGTGACATCTCTTAACTGCATTAACGCAATCTTTAAAGATCGATGATCAATAATAACCCTCTCTTAGAATTTTTTTGTTGTAGAAATCCTAGATAAATGACCACCACATGCCCCATCATGGAAATCATTCAGCATGACCTCAAATTCATTGTGGGTTAAACAAGGGTGCAAAATGGAATCTACCCCATGACGATACAAAGTGTCACCGATAATGAGATAGTTCTTAGAGTTATGATGTAAGCACCGATTCTCATCCCTAGAGAGATGAGAGGGAACCTTCAAATTCTGAAGATACACGATAATGTCACGATACCAAGGGTTCATAGACAAAATGAGAAAAATGTGTTCATCCACAAACAAGTCCTAATGGATCATGTCTTCATCCAGACTAGGGATATCTAACATCATCTCAGCAAAGACTAATGACTTCTTTGATTTTTTCGAAACAAATTCGAGGTTGAATTCTTGCAAGATAACAATCCATTTATTATATTCCCCCCTATCATCCATCTATTCAAGATGAATAGAAATAGATTGATATGAGATATAACCATAGTATGGCGAAGTAAGATATAGAGTCGTAAACGTTGGATTGCATAGACATTTTCTATGGCTAATTTATCAATGTGACTATATCGGAGTTCCACGCCAATAATATCCTGGCTAAGATAATAAAAAACGTGCCCATGGAGCTCATCATCCTCTTGAAACATAACTGTACCAAATGCATATGATCTAGATGATCCACCCTCAAAGGAGAGTGAGTATCTAAATTGTCCAGATAAAATTCAATAATATGTTTAAGGTCGTGAAAGGCAAATTTCATGGCCCACTGAAGAGTAGCTCTAATTTTTTTTAGGCCAAAAAACATTTTTCGGTATGCAGAGGTACCCAAGGACATATAAATGTAGTCTTATGTTAATCCTCAAGTTTAATCAAGATTTGGTTGTATCCTGAAAATTCATCCATAAATGAGAAAACCTCACTCCCCGCACACTCATCCAAAATTTGACCAATGAATGGTGTGGGGAAATTATCTTTCATACAGTCCCTATTCATGTCTCTAAAGTAGGTACATAATATATGGTCCCCTACTTCTTATCAATAGGAATAGGGTTGGATACCCATTCGATTAAGGTAATCGGATAGATAAATCCAACTTTGAGTAACTTCTCTATCTCATCCTTAATTGGAGGTGCTTTACGAGTGTTCATCGCATGTAAGCATTGTCGAACAGGTTTAGACTTTGGGTAAGTTTGTATTTCATGTTCAAAATTGTGGGGATAAATCCTTGGTATTTCATCATATGACCAAGTGAATACGTCACGAAATTCTTTAAATATATTGGTGTATATCTTAATTTCATCAAGTGAACAATCAACACCAATGAAAGCATTCTCAATTTTACCAGGAATCCAAGAAATGTTGATAGGAATAGTTGGATATATATTCTCCATATTCCCTTTGGAATATATTCCATGAGTACCTAATTGGATCATGGGATGACCACATTCTTGCTTAAGGTCGTCCTAAATTCATCACACTCGATCCGTTCGAGCTACATAAGGAAGTAAGATCGATGATGCATCTCCTCCCAAGGTTTTTCTGGATCAGTCATGGCCTCGAGAATCACTTCATATAAAGGAAACATTTTTTCGAGTCAATCATGTTAGCATGATAATGCAACTGCCCAAGAAGGTAGTGAAAAAATATCCTCCTCTTACATTCGTCAAGGGGGAGGACCATGGTCTGCAGTAAGATCAAGTATGTCTTGATAAGAAGTCTGTGCTGTAGACAATGGAATTTCTACACTGATAGGTATAAGGTCCTCATCTGAATTGCTTGGAGAAGGAATAGTCCATGGGTCATCCAAATACGTTGTGTGGAATGGGATCGAACTCAAAGGTGGTGTAACACCACTAGGAGGAGAATCTATAGCTAAAATTGGTGTTGAAATATTAAAAGTTCCCAACAATGATGGATACATTCTGGCACCAACATTCTTAGTTGATGGCTGAGAATTACCAATAGCTAAGATAGTAGGACCTGGCGATGCAGTTTAACCTGAATTATCAAACGAAAATTTATCGATCTTCATTATCCTATATTTTTAAGGGAAGAACATGACATGAAATACGGTCGATACAATCACTTTCATAGCATCAATCCAGTTTCATCCTACTAAAAGATTGTAGTTGAGGGGTGTGTTAACCACCTCATCTTAGAATGGCACGGTCTTTCCCCCAAACTGGACTGGAAGGGAGGGAATAATTCCATGTAGTCTGAACAAAATTCCATCAAAGGTTGTAAGCATAGTCATATATTTTGACAACACTGGAGAACCAAGTCCTTTCCAACAATCCAAAGATATCACTGAGATCGCAACGCCTTCATCAAAAAATGTGTCTTTAATAGTTTTATTCAAACACTCCACGTGGACTTGAAAAGCCACATAGTAAGGAAATTGAGGTTGGACATCATGTGTCTCAAATCTAACCACATTGGATCCATTTGGGTCAGCTACTCCAAGAGCAGCTAACAGTGCGATCCTCTGTGAAGGATAAGTCTAAAAAACTTCAAGAGCCGACATCGTACAAGGATTCTAATCCCAAATCCTTAACAATGGAATAATGTTTGGAATCTTGGGAATTTAGGTTTTGTCCTAAATGATTTAATACCCCTTTTGGTACGCGTGGTATAGCTTCAGGATTATTGATCTACGAAGGAATTTCTGGAGGTGTAGGCTCTTTACCCATGTTGGGTTCTTATGGACCATAGTCTCGTGAACGAGTCACAACATTGGCAGCTAACATCATTTTGATACAATTGTGACTTCCTTCCATGACTGGCGGGTTTTGATGCCCACCAAAACTACTTTTGGTGGTCGAGGTCCTTGAAGCCATATTCTAATTATTAGGAAGAGGGTCAATCAACACAGTTAGGCTCTATGCGATGATTTTTTAGGCATCCTCAATCTGAGGGAACAAGTAGGTGAGATGGTATCCCCAAAAAATATTGCAAGGGAATTTGACCTTCCACTGAGATTTCTTATCCCCCCCAACATCCTCATTGTTCTTGTCATCATTTTAATTCTCCTTCTGATTCCCACCCCATTTGTTATTTTTTTTATTCTTTCTATTCCATCCAAGTTGTTGGTTACCCTTCTGGTTCAATGAATGCACAAAAAGTAAATTTATTGATTGGGTGGGAGTTGACAAGGTCGTAACCCATCTAGCCAAGGACTGGTTAATAGACAAATATTTCATTTGAGTTGTAACCTAGTCCATGGAATTGGTACTTACAGAGATAACAATGCCATCGGCATGCGACCCAGGTTTGAACTTAGGATCAATGTTTGATCACGGTGCACCAAGGATAATCTCATAAAGAAGCCTAGATTGAGCGTAAATCATGTCTAACTGCTGATATATAAATATTGTTTAATCCTCATTAGTCACTTCAAACATCAAAACATTATTCACGATATATGGTAATAAATACTTCAAGAACCATTCAAATAAAAATTCAGGTGGAATGTTGGCCTTAATCAACCGCTTTCATCTACGCCACTCTTGAATGTGATCAGAGATATGGGTGGTATTATCTTGTCAAAATGTCGACAAGAGTTCGGTACCAGCTTCATACCATACCAATAGTTGAAAGTGGTTGAATAAGAACAAGGCTAAGTCATTGAAATCTTGATATGTGCCCCCGGGCAGCTCTGTATACCATTTCATGACAGAACCCGTGAGGGTGCATTGAAATAGTCATAGTCGAATAGAATCATGGTTTAGTGAATTCAAAGAGAACCACAGATGGAATGTAGTCAAATGATCACCAGTGTCCTCTCCATTCTTACCCTCATACTTCGGAATAAATGAAGGAAGTTTGGTGGGAACAACCGGCCACATCGGGTCATTTTTAAGTTTCTATAGGTTTGGCAGATTCAAAGTGGCTAAAAAGGGGAGCCTAGGTTGTTTCATTTGGTTCCATGCTCTCTGGAATGGTTGGTTCACATAGGGATTATTTTGATAAAGGTTGTGGCCTTGACCAATAAGATAATAGCCACCTCCCATATGGCCGATATAAGGATACACAGGAATTTTGTATTGAGGTATTCCTTGAGAAGGAGGAACCATGTAACCATAGTTATAGGACTGATAGATTGGTTGACCCCCAGAAATTTAGGGAGATACATAACCTCTAGATTCAATTACACCAACTAATGAGGGGACAACATAGTTAAATGGATCGTATCTTCACAAGGGACCATGTGAGACATAGGGAGTATTCATCATAAGAAATGCATTTGAAGGAATCGGTGCAGTGGATGGTGGGATATAAGAAGGAATGTAAGTTGTAGACCCAACACTCATGTATCCACTCTCACCTCCATGGGAATGAACATTGGTGTTAATACTGTATGAAGGAAGTGAAAATATCCCCACAAATGGAGTAGAAGGTGGAATATGACCACCTCCAAATTGATACACAAGGTAAGGGGTTGTCGTGCCCCCCAGTCCAACACTAAGGTCCACATTAGAACCTGGAGCAAGTGATGGAATACTAGTATGGATGTCTAGCATGCAGAATGTAAAAGGACTTGTGCTAGAGGGAACTGGTTGACTCTCGACACACGACCTTCCTGAGACAAACTTTCGACGTGTAAAGAGATTGTGTTGTCCAACCCCTACATGGAAAGTACACTCACAGAATAAACTATGCAAGCACCCCCTATGATACCTAGGTAAGGAAATTAAGGTCACCCCAATATTACCAATGCTCGAGAGGATAGTCACAGGTGGGATCTACCATATGGGAAAGGTAACAAAGCCCGAAGCTCAAAAGCACCAAAGGTATCTCAAAATCCCCTAGATATAAATAAGATCCTGGAAATATCTCTGGTGCTCAACATAAAGTAGTAGGGTTTTATCCCCATCACTAATGTGTGCACTAGGGATGATTTTAATAACCCCCCCAAGATTTATATGTATAAAAAATGGGCAAATCTCTCTGATATATGAGAAAAATTTGAAGGCGATTTTATCAATAATATAATATGTATATATAAAAAATTTGTGAATCTTTCATTTTATTATATAATGTTGTAAAATCTTGGTGAATCTTTCATTTTATTATATAATGTTGTAAAATCTTGGCGAATCTTTCACTAAGTTATCAGATATTGTAAAATCTTGGCGAATAATTAACTTCATTATAAAAAATTGTAAAAACTGGTGAATCTTTCACTAATTTATAGATTATTGTCAAAATAGAGTAACAACAACAAGATTCAAATAACATGAATCACATCATCAACAACAGAACATGTAGACTCACAAGTCACAACTGAAAGGTGTCAGTGAAACACAACTGCACTGACTAGATTCAAGGCAAGTGGGGACTCCACTTGTTATCTCATCCCTTAATGGTGCAGTGGACATGTGGGGACCTAAATCTTGACAAACTGATAAACTGATAGAATCATACATTATGCTCTATCTTGGCCTCCACTAGCCAATTATGGTCATGGAGGCTAATACAATTATGCATTGTAATTATGCCAATTGATTATTGCATTAGATGAATGTTGGTCTTGTGCCAATAGGTATCCTACGATCAATGCATAGGAACCTAGTGCATAAACCATTTTTCTCTTCTCTTAGCTATGTAGAGCTCATTTATTTTTTTGAAAAACGATAAGTATTTACAAAGAATATATACAATCAGTGCAAAAGAATCGAAAAACTGAAGACAATTAATTCATGCAACTAAAAATTAATAAAAGAATCTTTTCTCAAACCCTAAAACCAACCTTGATTCAAGCTACAACAAAGGGTTAAATCAAGCATCGAATGAGAACTAGAAGCATTCAAAGGACTAACAAAATATTTAACCAAAATACACACAAACTTCAAAAATCGACAAAATGCTTCAAACAAAAGCAATAAACAAACCATAAAAATTTGTCAATATATTCGTGCTAAACACCAACATGGTTTCATGTACTTGAATGAGCCCATTCTTGCTTAGCGAAAGTGTTGTAAAATTAGTTATTTATCATTTAATGTTAGGAAACTATCTATGCAAAGAGAAATCTCCTAGGCCTAGCTTTCTCAAATTCTAGCGTCATTTCCTGTCACATACAAGAAAGAGACAATGTAAGAGATAAATATCAAACCATCAATCTTAAAATAAGCTGCATGAAGGTAATGTAGCTCAAATCATCAATGTTACAACAAAAAAGTACAATGTAGAATCTATTTTTACCTAAAACACAACCTCAAATTCATATACAGTGATCACCACTGACCAGCAAGAGTACATGGAACACCTAGACCAAAATAAGACTCAAGAAGTTTAATAGTATTATGCTTTAGAACATGGTTTTCTTGCAAGTAAAATTTAGTCATTCAAGTTTGTCCTTGAGTAGTATTTTAGTAATACTCAAACTTGCCTTTGACCTTCTTCTGTTCAAATTTAAATTCAGATATTTTGCGTAGATCCCATTATAAATTACTCTCCCCGTGAGGATCACCTCATCATCTTTCTCATGTAAATCCAAATTCGAAAACAAATACTTCAATTTTGTCTCTAGTCTGTCCAAAATGATATCTTCACTACAATTAATTCATCAAATATTCCATCTATTGTTGTATTGTTGTTCAATAAACTAAGGCATTCCATAGCACTATGGTTTATTCACATTACCAAGTTTCTGACTGATTTGACTTTAAAAGGTGCACCAAACAAAATCCTTCAACTCTGCCTACTTTTGAGAAGAAATAACAACTTCCCTTAATTAGCACACAGGTTATCCTCAAGAATGTTGTTTCACTGATCAAGGAAGTCTTCAAAGAGTCCTTCAATATAATACCAACAATCAAAACAGTTCCAAATCATGCTACAAAAATTAGCGAATAAGTTCACAATTCCTGCTTAATTTTTAAAGTGCTTCCTTTAATCTCAAAGAATATAATTAGTATTACAAATTACCTCTTCACAGAACTCGATGGATGAACCATCAATATATTCTAGAATGAGCACCTAGCCCCAATCACTTATTCATATGCTTTCAAGGAATTGTACCTCAGTGGCTGTCCTTGCAAGTTTCCACCTCCACTGCTGAACCACAACTCCATGAGTGAGTTTTATTCTAGTATGAATATTAACTAGTCTGGATATTAACAAAAAAATGGACAAGAATGGTCTTATTATTCCCTGAAATTCTTAATTAAGTTCTTCATTTTTCCAAATTCTTTTTCGATATGTTAAACCATTCATTTTGAAGAAAACTAACCCTACAACAACATCACAAATCCCAAATTACCCTTTCTACATGAATACTAATCAGCCCAATACCTTCCTTTTCTCTACCAATGTTGCAAATGTCCAAGGAAACTGGAGGTAGACCTTGTTCCCCAAGTGAAAATTGTTAGAATACATTGTATAATTTAGCCTCTCTGTAAAGGAAAACAAAAAAAGTATTGCTGAGTGAATAGTGATCATCGGAGCAACTATCATAGTGAAGGATTTTTCCTATATACCTTAAAATCATCAAATTTTCATTTAACTGAAATTGTATCAATTGTTAGAGAATTTAAAGTTTGAGCAATCCATACATATGACAAGTTGTTGTAGTGGCCCTGAATGTACCAACCACATATGAAATGCACTTTTTAGTACCAATGGCAGGGGCAGTGCTCAACACTCTAAATATTAGACATGATGCACACACAATGTCTCTCATTTTGAAGCATTCAAAAGCCAAGGTGGTGTTTGTGGATTACCAATTCTTGGAAGTTACAATGGTAGCAGTTAGGAACCTTTCTCAGGTGACATAGGAATTACCATTAATTATTGTGATCCTTGAACTGGACAAATCTAGAGAATATTCTTTGAATGAAGATCATAAATATCTTCTTGATTATGGAAATATTTTGATAAGTGGAGATCCAAATTTTGAGACTCACTGGCCTGAAGATGAATGGGAAGTTATCTAATTAAACTACACATCAAGAACCACGTCCAGTCCTAAAGGTGTTGTGTATAGTCATAGAGGTTCCTATCTCAATACAATTGGTATTATTTTAGCATGGGAAATGAAGTCTAATCATGTTTACTTATGGACAACACCCATGTTTCATTGTAACGGTTAGGGATTTCCATGGGGCATGGTTGCACAAGGTGGAACTAGTATTTGCTGCAGAAGTGTAAATGCAAAAGACATATTTAATGCCATTGATGAGCACAAAGTCACCCACTTATGTGCAGTGCCAACATTTTTAAGTATCATTGCAAATGCACCACCTGTGAAATAAGACCACTTCCTCACATTGTAGATGCTAAACACACTTGCTACATTTTCACCCTCAAATATGAGTTATGTACTCAAGTAAAGAAATCACCCCATGGTTGACGATATATGTATAGAAGAGTAGCATGGAAAATCAACTAACCACTTCAATCTAAGGAGAGCCCAGGTTTTGAATATCTCCACTCCTTATCAACTATAAGCCATCAATTTTATGAAGGGATTAAGATCTTGCTATGGGGTGTTTTGCATCAGAATCCACACACATCGTTGCATAAATGATTATGCCTAAGCAATCACTAACATGATGGTCATGAACATATATACTTAAAATACTAGACACAACTGCTACCTTTTCATTCTCAAATATGCACTATACACTCATGTAAAGCAATATAATAAGGAAAATAAATACAACACGTTGACCAACACCTCCAGTCTAAGGAGACTCCACCATTATCGGTTTTCAAGATCGTCAGTCCTTATAAACTATAGGACATTTTTTTGAATGGGATTAGGATCTAGCTACAGAGTATTCTACATGGGAATCCACAGGCATTTCTTCATAAGTAAGCATGCCTAAGCAGTCAATGAAGTTAACATTCAGTATTTTACCCATGATAATTTGCACATTCCAGTCATATACTAGTGACTTCATCAATATGTGTATCATCATAAGCAAAACACTCATGGAATCCCCACAACAACATCTGTGAAAGACAAGATTTGTCAATGATCACAATTCTTATAACATGCTTAGCTCATAATAAGTATCACATTATGATTATTCCAACAAATATAGAATGGAAAATAGGTTTATATTTTGGACACTAAACTTATAGTCTTATACATCATGTCGTTATATATCTGAAGTCTCAGTCAGTCATGTTTTGAGCCTCATGTTTTCCTATTAGGGTTTCATGTTTTCAATCCTCGTATATGCAATAAAACCGTAATCCAAACACAATTTAAATTTAGACACATTTAGTACCCAATCATATATAACATGCCAAAAGAATCCATATCTATGACAATCCATGCATCATCCAAGAACCTAGTTCCAACAAACCTTAATAATAATGCACCTATATAATCAATCAGAAATATAAATAGTAAACAAAAACAGCATGCATTACTGCAAATGAAAACCTCCATAGAGATATAGAACTCCTAACTAGCCAAAATGATTTCTAAACCAACACACCATTTTAGGACAGCTTATATGCAAAATTAAGCAGTGAAAATCATAGCTATTGTATCCTTAGAATCTCCCACTAAATTAAAATTCTGTTTTAGCTTTAACCATTCAATCAAGCACTTAAAAGTGAAAATTTAAAAGCAATAACCACCAACATTCAGAACTGACACGGGAAAAACTAATGAGTAGCCACAAGAATCTTTATCTCTTGAATATTTATATGTTCTAGCATCATGCACTCAGTGATATAAAGAAGAATATCCAGATAATATAAATATCTATCCATGTTAGTAAGTTATGATGCCAAAAAATTTGGTTCTAATTTAAAATCTCTTCACTCTCAACCTACAGAAGATGTTGAATCTACCCTGACATTAAAACTAATGATGTCTGAAAATTTTAGGATGCACTCAGAAGCTTTATCTCTTAAAGCTATCTCAGTTCTAGAATCATATATATTTTATGATATCAAGACGAATATCCAAAGAAAATAAATATTTAGATATTTTATTAAGTTCCACCGTCAAAAATTAAAATACATAGTTTTATGTTACAATCTTTTCATACTCAACCCACAAAAAGTATTATGTCTACCTTGAAATCAAAACTAATAATGTCTACAAATCTTGGTGATGTAGTCAAAAATGATGGAAGGAAAAAGCTAATGCAAAACAGAAAGGACAGAGGGTTTGATATTTGACAGAAATCTTGGAAATCCCCAAAAAACAAAGAGACATAACTTCCAAGAAGTGTGTCTTTTAGTTAATCACTGAATATGTAGTCAAATTCAATAATTAAATATAAATTTGCTCATATAATACAAAACAACAAAGTATAATTTATTTAATGCAATTAGACTGTCTTTTCAATTTCAAAACTACAAGTTTTTCAAAACATACCTGAGCCATTTCTAGAATTTCATTATGGTCTTTATTTAATTATGTAGGAACAAAATGAACAAGATTCTTCTTTCCAACAAAAAATACTTCAAATCCACTACCCAGTGCCTGAAAACCACCCAGCAAAGGTGTAGAAGCCACAACAATTCACTTTATGGTATAACATAATACTAGGTGCTAGGGAACGTTTTACCAGATGGACATTTTACCTCATGGACCCCTATTTTTCTAAATGTGTATTATAATTCAAATACTAATTTCTCCACTTAAATAGATATCTTGATTTTCAAATTATCTCACAAATATTACTAATATTTTCATTACAAACATAGTAAAACTTGAAGGAATTTACAAACAAAATCCTATACAAAGAAGCTATGGGTACATTCTATATGACACAAGAACATTTCTATTGATATAAAGTATGCCAA
>LPNX010966506.1:216713-245691 GCA_001517045.1 Pseudotsuga menziesii
AGCACTTTGTTTCTCTCCCAAAACCTTTTGGTGCACCATTTATCAAGGCATATTACTCTCCACCTAGACTTAGACGTGCAATGCATGTTCTCTCATATTATCTTCCTTTATGATTTCCCTACATAGACCCCTATCTGTATCACCTCCACTCATCTCTTCCCATATTTTATCATCCAATGACATCAAGCGAGCAGTCAGGGTCATGAGCACTCACACAGCAATTGATGAGGAAGAATTCTAAGGCAACTTCCTCAAACATGGTATTCACTCCCTCAACTCTCACACTGTTGATTTGTTTAATAATGTTGTTTGTTCTAGTTTACCCAAGCTTGGCCACTCAAATCTGAATAATTACAAAAACATCATAAGGGCACACATTCTCCAAGCTCTACACTATAGTTCTTCATTTATGGCTTTCAAACAAACTTGAAAGGAGGTGACTAAGGGCCAAAGGACATGCAAATTTATACTTGGAATACCAGACTGTAAACCATATTTTCACACACATAGCCATTACTGAGGAGGTTCACAAATAGTAGATATCAAAAGGGGGTGTGTTTCTAATCGTATAAGGAAGCAATGTTACAGTCCTTATGATGGGCTTTTAAAGGAGGTGTGCTCCCAGATCTATGCATCCTAAGTACCCTTTGTGAAAAAGGGATTTCAATCCATCGGTCATAGATTCAAAATAATTGATATAAGGGGATTCTTGTCATTGATTTCATATCGTCCTCTGAAGAAGAGTAATAGAATGCTCTTACTCTAGTCAAGAGGAATTTATGAAAGATTTGCAATAGATCTAAGGTAATATTTCTGCCCATCTCTTGTCAGTATTCTCAAGAAAAATGATGGTAAAACTAGTGATAACCCTTCAGTTACAGCCTGTATCATTCATGTTTTGGAGGCAAGTAAAAGACATGATGGTACAACAGTTTGACATCTCCCACAACATTCAAATTAAAGGGTGATCTTTCAAAGAAAAACATCATTGATTATGATTTTATAGGAGCTGACCTATGTTGATTTGAGGATGAACATATATATATATATATACCGATAGGTCATGAGCTAACTTTTAATGGGTCATCTCTATGGGGTTTACGATGGGAATGTGTTGTGCTACCTTTAAGGAGCTCTGGTATATTAACCAGCATAACAAAGAACAATTAAAAGCTCTGTTAAATCAATTTCACAGTCCACACTGTTGTAAGACGACACAAGGAAAAATACAGTCCATATCACAGTTTTCGAAGGAAACAAAGGGTCCTTGTAGCTGGGAGTGTCCTCTGAGCAACCTGACTTATATTTACAACAGTCCAAAATCAGAACTTATGGTAGAGTCCAGCCTGTTGGAGTTTGTTCGGAATGGATATTGTGCATTGGGAACCCTTGCTATCGTTTAGGAACAATTTATTTACAATGGAATTATCACGTTATACTCAAACACGTTCCTTGGATCATGGCATGTTTTTAAGTAAACCTTAGGGAATATTGGTAGTGTAGGCTTTCTTTCTCTCAGTCAGGTAGACTCACTCATGCTGTGGCCCGATGGGGTGTTCTCTGACCATCGATACTAAAATCAGCTCTGCCCTTGTGCAATTTTTATAAGGTCATTACATGAATGATGAGGTATGGGACAAGCTGGATGTGTGTCAATTGAAAATCAAATTGGGATAGTGGATCTGTTAGTTATACCATAGTTTTGAACTACAGAAAGATATATTTCATCAAGTTAAAAAATTAATTGATTATCATTGTAAAGAAGAGATATCCATTGTTTGATATGGATTATGAGGTCTCTTGTGTTTAATACATATTATCATACAAATGATGGAAATATGGATATAATCAGAACAAGATAATGAGTTAACTGATTGCAACAAAAATACAAAATCCACAGAATCTCTTGACTATAAGTAAAAGTTCTCTCCCTGCTACGGACATGAAATGAAACACAAATATATTAATGTCCACAAATAAAAAATTAGATCAATGATACTAGAGAATATAAGAAGTGAAAACAACAACCTTGCTAACTCTTTTAAATCCTTAATAGATGGGTCTAAAAATCACAGTGGATCATGAGATATGTCTTAATGGTTACCTCGTTAACTCACCCCTTGTGTGTGCACCAAAAAACACTCTGAAGTGCAGCAATAAGTACAAATAAAATCAGAGAATAGAAAGGGTTAAACAGAAGAGGTAAACCCCAACATAGAACTAGAAATAGGCATTGCTCCATGCAGCTACAAGTGGAGATTCACTACTCTACACCATAAGAAGAAGAAGAGCTAGTGTTGTTGTTGTAATCCATTGTGAAGGTACCAACAGAAATATTGAGAATAAAAATTTAGGTCTTATGGGTGAACAAGGGGATATAATATTTTGGGAACCGAAGTAAAGCAGTCCATGGCTTCTTAATTTCTTCCTGGAGTAATTGTGTTAAATCTTATGTGCATTAGAGAACTCAGAAAAATGTCTTGGGAAAGGAATCTTTTGCTTGGAAGGATCATCATACATTCAATGTTCTGCTAGTTACAAGGAGCATAGGCATCAATGTACAAATGTTGCATATATTAAATTTTATGACATATAGGCCTAAATCATTTGAGAAATATACTTATGTTTTGAGGTAGAGATAAGTGAGTACATCCAACTGAGCAGACTATTATTAGCACATTCAAAACAGATATAATTATAGTGGATTCTTTCTATGGAACTCAACCAGCTAGTTATTGCTTTTGTACCTAGATTTTTATTACCAACAGGCTTGTCATTGTTGATGCATGTAGATGCATATTTTTTCATGGGTTGTGTTAACGCAAAAAATCCCTCAATGAGATCTACATGACCTACACCACCCAAAGACATCTATATCACTGCCTTCATTTGACCCCCCACACCCTTGCAAAGGCTCAAAAACATGAAAAGGGGCTTTAAAACCCCTAAAAAGAGCCAAAATATCTCTCATAGGGGCTAAAACCCCTCAAAGGAGCTTAAAACCCCCAAAGGAGCTAATAATTGGGTGAAAGGGGCTTAAATCCCAAAAAGGGGATAAAGCCCTAACCAGGGGCTTAAAACCCTAAAATCTCAAGAAAAAACTATAAATAGAGGGGTGGGGTCACTCTCAAAACACTCCTTCTCTCCCTATCATTATGTTTCCCATGTGAGTGCCTTGAGAACCTCTTCCTCTCAAGCCATTCACCCTCCCTCTCCTCCATTGCTCCACACACCAACACTCTATCCCATTGAGAGAGGTGCTTCCAAAACTAGGGCATGGTGGCCCATTTCCACCAAGACTGAAGGTATAATTTTGTTTTGTTTCATGTTCATGCTAGTTTTCTAACTTATTTTGTTTGCAGGTTTATTTCCTCATAGTTTGTTGCAGGTTCTCATTTGCTTTCTTGCATCCATTTCCCATTTTTCTAACAAGTTTCCTGCAGGGTTTCATGGCTCAGAGCTAACCTTTCCATGTAGGTTTCGTCCACCCACAGGAACCCTGCCCTTCCGTCCTATAGACGGAAGGTAGTCGTTACTGCCTATAGCTAGGGCGAAATCCCTACTATAGATTTGGCGACCATACCAGGTTGATCCCAAAGGATCCCTGGATTGCTTTCAAGTTTTTCAGTTTTCATTTTTGTTTTCTTTCCCTAGTTTCAATTTCTGTTAAATCTAGTTTAGAGCTTTGTTTTTCTGCATTTAAGTTTACATTCGAGCCTCCTTAAGGCCAAACCGAGCCCGTTCGGCCACAGTACAAGTTATTGTTGGTCGTTCCCAGCTCCAAGTTAAAAATAATTTCAGTTTCCCAGATTCTGTTTTTTAAGCTATATGGACTTTCAGTGTGGCTTAGTCGCCTCTATCCAACAGTATGTTTTCATTTTCATACAATCTGTGTAAATCAATGATAAATTTAATTGGTTAATGGTATAATGAATCTATTTTAACGCTTGGATAGAATTATTGTAGGTTAAATTTTAGTTTTTGATTGGAAATTAACACCTTTCCTAGCCCTTCCTCCTCTACCCAGTAATCACCCTTCAGGGTATTCTAGGATAAGATGAAGGGTGAAGCTCGTATAGTAATAGGCACTTCACTTGGGATTTTTCGTGACCACTAAAAATGGGTGACTTGGAAGGTAGAGGGGGTGGTAGGTTCAGGGGGCCTCACGACGTTCGCGTCCTCCCTGTTGCCTGACCTTGCACTCGGAGAGTGACCTAAGGATATATGGATGGGCTTAGTCCCATTGTGTTGAGAGCCCGGCACTCTTTCCTGGTCGAAGAAGAATACAGGTGTAAGGAAGTCACCTATTAAGTCTACCATTTTTCATATTCATTTATGGCATGTTTTAAATTTTCTATTTACAATTTACTGGTTTCATAACAACTTACCCATGTTATAAGTTATGTAATAAACCAGAAAATATCTGTGAAATATTCATAAACCATACAAGAAGCCACCAAGTGAGTAACAAAAATACAATGGACATGTACACAACCATACCAAATAAGATAACCAAACTCAGTTTATGACGTTGAGTCAGCCATTAAAATTTATTAATTTACACTAATTCAAACACTTGCAGTCTTTTCGAACATAAGT
This sequence comes from Pseudotsuga menziesii, assembly GCA_001517045.1. Classification (NCBI taxonomy): domain Eukaryota; kingdom Viridiplantae; phylum Streptophyta; class Pinopsida; order Pinales; family Pinaceae; genus Pseudotsuga; species Pseudotsuga menziesii. The sequence continues at coordinate 221,313 of LPNX010966506.1, forward strand.
ACTTGACTGCCTTAACCATGGGAAGTACTTGGGCTCATCCTAGAAACTCATTGTGAGGAGTACCATGGGAACCCCAAAGTAGTTGGCCGCTGAGAGAAATTTCCAAGCGAAACGGGCAACGACACCTACCGATTGACTAGCACTCCCGTGAGGAAAAATCCAAGTGTTTTCTCCTGGAAATCTTGGTGGCCGAGTGACCACCTGAAAGCCAATAGGAAGCCACTGAAACTGGGGTCCAGAATGTCACTACCATATTTCACCACCTGATATACCAACTAGACAAAATTGATCCCCCACGCTCTTCTTCACGCCTAAGAGGTGATCCACCACAATTTGGGTCCTCGAACCAACATCGTCGAGACCACTCTTGATGGCCCTCTACACCGTCAAAAGGCCACACAATCTCTGACTCAAACTCAGAATCATATCAATCTGAGCCAGATTTACACACTGCACCATCTATCCCCATGGTTGGTGCAAACCTGAATCCACTTTCCAGCTTGATGATTGGAAGTGGACCCATGTCCATACCCCACACCACCACCAACACCCCTACTGGTGGTCCTAGCAATGTCATGCAGACTGTCATAACTCAGCTACCTCCACCCATACTTACCAGTCAAACTATCCCCCCTATCATGCCTAGGGGCAGTGGCCAATCCACTCACACTGTTCCGCTTACCATACCTGGGGGCAGTGGCCCATCCACAACTGTGCCACAAGTACCCCCAATCATGCAGGTACATCATGTTCCTGCAAACCCCACTACCATTATTGGTACATCACACATCAACCTTGGGTCAAACCTCCCCTTCATGGCACACCTCAACCTGCCTAACTTGGCTAGGTTAACCAATGACCCCATCTGTCTTCAAACCTTTTGGCCTCCCATGCCAACCAAACTCCCCTTAGACATCCCTAAGTTTGAAGGGAAGGCAGAGGAGTGCCCCCAAAACCATATAATGACATTTCACCTATGGTGCTCATCAAACAGCATCGTAGATGATTTGATCAAACTCAGACTATTCCAATGCACCCTCATAGGTGCTGCAGCCAAGTGGTACATTGAGCTACCTCAAGCCAAGTACCCAGACTTCAACTCCTTGGCCTTTATGTTCCTACAATATTTCCAACTCCACATCAGATATGATGAAGGAGTGGAAATCTTGCTATCTTGCCGCCAGAACACTGCAGCCCACATCACCGACCACATCCATGACTGGAGGCGACATCGCAGCTTGTACAAGATCAAGCTTAATGACAGGATCTTCCTATACTGGTTCTTGAAAACCTTGCTGCCACCTATAGCCAAGGACGTCTCCTCTGAACATCCCAAAGCAGAGGAAGAGGCCATCCTTAAGGCCCAATAGTTTGACCTCATCTACGCACAGTCTAGATACCTCTACACCATCATTCCAAACGCTCCCTGTGCAGGCGCGTCCTACCACGATGCACCGAGGGCATCCCATGCTGTAGATGGCATCATAGGTTTTGTCTCCCACCAATCACAACACCATCCGACACCACCTACAGTGCCACCTCAACCAAGAAACACCCCTAGTGTTTCCTACACAAACCAAGCTCCTGACTATGCAAGAATGATGTCTCAATCCGGAGCTACAACCTCCTATGCACAACCTACGCCGCATTAGTAGGCCCAAGGATTAGCTTGGCTAGCACAACAATATGCAGGACAAATGCCCACATTTGTGGCACCTCCACCCCCCCAAGTCTACTATGCACCACCTGTGCAAGATGCTTAAGCCCCTGCCCCCACTCTGCCAACACCTTTTGGATAGGTGTTTGCGCAGCAAAACCATCCCAACCAGCTAGCCCCCAATAACCAACAAGGGAAAGCCAGAAATAACCGAGCTCGGAACCAAGGCAACAATCAACCGAAGGGAGGCGGTCAACAACCAAATCCTCCCAACAATGTCGGGGCAAATCGGCCAGCCCAAAATCCTCAGCAACCAAACACACCAAGATGCAACGCTCTGTTGTGCACAAACCAACCGTGCACACTATGCGAGTTCTACGAGAACTATACACAATAGTGTCCCTTCATGGGTCATGCTAAGCAAGCCATTAAGAATGAGGTTTAGCATGCCACCAATACGGCAGCCCCACCTCAACCCAACCCGACACCACCAGAACCTCCTCCTATGGTGCTCCAAAACCCATTACCAATCCAAGGACTGGTAGCAACTACATCGGCTCCCCAACCCAATCCCATCGCCTCGACTGCATCTCCAACAGCAGAATCAAGTGTTCATCATCTGCTAGCGTTGACAAGTGAAGAGGTTAATTTACAAACTAGACGAAATCAGTACGGAACCAACATCGAACCCACTGATCCTTCAGTGGCATCCACATCCAAAACAACCAGTACACCTCTTCACTTACCCCCTTTTCCCCTACGCCCCCCCATACGACGAGTGGCCAACAATGTCACGGCTAGAGCTACTGTGAGCTACAACATCATCAATGACCTATCCCAAACACCCATGGCCATGTCCACTCTTAAGGTACTGAAAACTTTCCCAACACAACGGAAATCCTTACTAGCGCCCTCGGTGCTGTAGACCCCTATGACTCCAAGTTAATCACATTCGACACAGAGAACTGAGAACCACAGATGCCATCAACCATTGCTTTCCAGATCTCGGTATCCATTTAGAATTTGGTCATACACCAATGCATCATGGACAAGGGGGCATCCATGTGTGTCATGTCAACCTTAGTCTGGTAAAAACTTGGGTCCCCAATTCTGTAACCATCCACCACTACATTAAGGGCTTATGATGGCCATCCCACTAAATCCCAAGGTATCCTCCCGCACGTCCCCATCACGTTAGCCAGGAAAATAGTATTGATTTACATAGAGGTTTTCAATGCTCAGTTGGACTATAACCTTATCCTCGGAAGAAGTTATATGTACGCCATGAGAGCCGTAGCATCAACTATTTTTCGTCTCATGATGTTCCCTCACGACGGGAAAATTGTGACGGTTGACCAGTTAACTTATCACGATCCACAAGGGCTAACTGCATCAGCCAATGTTATCCCTACAATCAATACCATCGACCCGCAAGGGCTAACTACACATGCCAATGTTATCCCTATGGCAAATACCATGGTTGACAACATACCAGCCTCCCCATTGTTGAATGTGGGCCCTGGGTTGTTTGCTAATACCACCATGACGGCTTCCTTCCCCTTAGTTTTACCACCGCCAACACCAAATGAGACTGTAGATTCTTGCATGCTCTCATCTAGCACTGCTGCACCTAAACATCAACCACAGCCGTAACTCCAACAGCAGTCGCAACAACATCCGCAGTCGCAACATCATTTGCAACCGCAACATCATCCGTAGCCGCAGCAGTATGCGCAGCCACAACACCATCCGAAACCACAACATTATGCGCAGCCGCAACCACAAACCCATCCCCACATGCAACTATTAGGGAGTTACTTGGTCTCCTCCCCAGTCCACACAATTCCCTTCCTATTTTCCCCCCTGGCGTCATGAGTAGGACAGTAATGGATACCTTAAACTTGCCCAATCTTACATTAGGGATTCCCGTGTGGTACCTTGATCCGCCGGCCCAACCTCCAATGCCCCAGGTATTCTTAACCCCCATACAACCCATTACGGTTGAATCTCATCCTCCACCCGGCCTGCAAAAACCAACTGCCACACCCATACCGCCCAACCCAAAAAGGGCCAAGGGAAAAAACGCGAAAGCTACCGCTGAACCTCGACAGATCCTGCCTTGCGTTGTCTGTGAAGAACAGGGCCATGCAACTCAAAAATTCCTTGAGATTCCCATAATTCATGTGCATTTAGATGCCATGGATACAACGAAAAACATCCCCATGGTTGAACTCCCAAGCAGGCCAATAGTGAGAAACAAGTCATTGAGAACAAACCATGCTTGTGCCCTTTGCAGATTGTATGGACATTATTCTCACCACTGCCAAGACTTGTCCAAGTTTTGAATGGCCCTAGCCCACCTTTGATAACATTCCCTTGAATTTGAGATCACTCTGATCGAAGAAGTCCACCCCCCACCTCCTTCTTCAGACACCATGTCCATTTACATGATGTCCAGTTCCATAGACCCTCTTATCTCTGCGGTCACTGACAATCCATCAGACCTATCTCTTCGTTTCTTTTGCAATGATGAGGAGATACTTGAAGCTTTAACCACCCTGGAATACCTGTGGGACAACATGTACCACCGCTCGTTCTTCCTCCCTGAATAACTTGTGTCACATTCTGACCATTTTTCCGTTGAAACAAAGGATTTCATTCATGGGAAAGTCGACTGGTTCAAAAATCCCATTTCGGCACCAGATGTCTTTGAAGAAAGGAACATGGCCAACATCTTGCCAACCATCAAAATCAACATCTCAACCAATCCTGACGTTGTTGAGGAAATCATGCTCCTCGGAAGAAGTCGCTTCCTACAAAGCACTCTTGCAAGAATTCTGTGACATATTTGCCTGGTCCTACACTGAAATTCCCGGGTTGGATCCATCCATAGTGGAGCACCACATCGACACATGGGTCGATGTGGCCCCTATATGCCAAAAGAAGCAGCCCATCCATCCCTCCAAAGCTACTGCGGTCAAAGCCGAAATCAAGAAGTTGCACATGGTTGGCTTCATTTACCCCATTGCTTACACTGCTAAGGTTTCAAATCCTGTTCCCGTGAATAAAAAATAGGGTACCATCCGCGTTTGCACATACTTCCATGATCTGAAGTGGGCGTGTCCCAAAGACAACTTCCCAACACCCTTCATCAATTAGATCATCGATGCATGCGTCGAACATGAGGTATTTTCCTTCATGGACGGCTTTTCCAGATATAACCAAATTCAGATCCAAAAAGAAGATCATTACAAGACTACATTCACAACCCCGTGGGGCACATTTTCATATCGAGTTATGCCCTTTGGTCTAAATAACACTGGAGCCACCTTCCAACGCGCCATGACATACTATTTATGTGACCTCATCCACATCATCTTGTTCTATCTTAACAACCTCATTGCACAATCACGGAAGCAAGCAAGCCTTCCTACGATGTCGCAAGTACAAAATCCATTTGAACCCTTTCAAGTGTGTTTTCTGTGTCCCAACGGGTCGTCTCCTTGGGTTCATCGTGTCACACAAAGGAATGATCGTTGATCCCCTAAAATTCCAAACCACTTTCCCTCTAATGTCACCTCTTTAAGTGACATCAGTTCAACTTGTAACATAGTCTTGTCCTTTTTTGTTTTACACATTTTTTCAAAGTGAGTCTTATTTATTGTTTCCCTCATTGCTCCAGATGGATCCTACCTCGGGTCGATACTTTGGATTTGCTGACGGAGCAAGTAGATGGTCTCCAAACCTTGCCTCGGCTGCATGGGTCATCTACTCCCCGCCTCATGAGTTGATCCATATCGACAGAATATGCGTGGGTTTTGCGACCAACAACCAGGGTGAAAATGATGGTTTCAATGGCCTCTTGGTTTTTTCTCTCCAGTTGGGCATCTGCCATCTTGATGTCTTCTTAGACTCCCAGCTGCTTGTCTCCCAGTTGAACAACTATTACCGAGTACGTGATCCCTGCCTCTTTAGAAAATTCCTACGCACTAAACAGATGGTTAGAACATTTGAATCCATCACATTCACACATGTTCCCAGAAACCTCAATAGTGTAGCAGATCAAATGGCTAATGACATTCTAAATTGGCACATTCATCATCACACATAGGAAACATACACAAAACAACATCATGCATCATCATATATAAACATGCATACACATGTAAAAATACATCACATAGGCATTTCATTCACATCTTCATAAAAAGACTCACATATAAAACCATAAAAAGCGCATCCACGTGTGTCAAAAATATATAGATACATAAATCGCATGTCCAAATATGTCTAGTACAAAATGAGAATCCACATATGCTTTCTCAGCTGAATATACATAGCAATGCAAAAAGTCCTAAGTGCACCAACGCACTAGGGGCAGCCCCACTGGCTATTAATCTGACCCAGACTCATCCTCATCATCTGGCCCAGTATCATCATCTTCCTCAAAAGGACTGATCATCCTCTGCAATAATATCCCCTCACACCGCCCTACGAAGGTAATCGCAGGCCACGGCCACCCTCCTCATCACAGAGGTCCACTCCAGAGGCACACTGTGAATGGCGGCAATCAGCTCATTGTCTAAATGCTACCATCCGACATCAAAGATCTCCTTAGTAATCAGCTCCAAGTGTGGAAAAATAGCGTTCGCCTCCCGCCATCGCCTGCGAGGGTTCCCCGCATGGACCTATTCCTCTGCAATCGCAACCACCCGCATCTAATACCCGGGCGATGGGTGAGGACCAATATATGCATACACAAATAAAGACGCCATCAGTCTATGCATACAATAATACAACTATTAATCAGCTAAACAACTCTATCTATATATATGAACACAAAGACATCACACATACATACTAGCTAGTCCCCATGCCTGGCCTGGATGTCAGGGCATCTCAGGATCGCCATAATAGTCCATACCCGCATACGTGTACTCCTTAATAACCACTAGGAGTTGCCTCCACTGCTCTAGCATCTCCTCTATAAAGAAGCGACCCACTCTGTCGCCACCCTCTTGCACCATCTACGCATCCGCGGCTCTCACGGACCACTATCTTGCACCGCCTGATGAGGACGTAGAGTAGGTACTTTCTCAAAAAAGAAATCACATAAGAAGGATCCAAAACAAAATCCACCCCCAGATGCCCTCGCATTGTTCAGCTGACATCGAATAGCCAGAAGGTACATCCGGGCCCACCCACAGTAAGTGCACCTCATGGCACACTCTAACATCTGTAGCTGCCCTCCCTATATCTTGTGGATCCCCATGGAACCCAAGATACATAGCACCAGTGTCGCCATAGCCCGTGTCGACAAGTCCTCAATGTCACACGTTAAGATGTGTGACCCACGCACATACGCAGTAGCGTAATAGTGCCTATCACATAACTCTTCCAGTGTCTCCCCATGAGACAGTACTGGTTCCAAGTCACCAATGACTCCCAACATTGGGATCCCAATCAAAAAATATACATCCAACAGCGTAATCTCAACATGTTGCCCCTTGATCATAAAGGCCTCTTCCCCAATGTCCCAGAAGCTCACCAACGTCTACAGTAGTAGACGCAAGCTCTTCATTAGGGGAATCCGCATAAACTTCAGTAATCCACAACAGGCTAGTGCACCATGCACATTCACATCTCATAATGCCTCCTCCCAGAGGCCTCTGCAGTCTCTCTCATTCCACTTCCTCTCAAGCATGCTGCACAAGCATAACCCAACTGTCAGCCACAACTTTCAACAAAAATAGCTACCCAGGGACCAGGTCGTGCCTGTCTAGCCCAAAAGAGCGACCAGGTCGCTCAAAACAGCCTCACAGGTGTGACCCAGTCGATCGTTTACCCATGAAAGGTGCGACCTGGCTCATAGAGGCCCTAACAGGCTTACAGAGGACCCCCAGGTGAGCAAATTCAAAATGTAAACCACTGAAAAAGATAGATTTTGCAAGACCTCTTCCCTTCAAGTCACTGATCTCGAAACCACTGGTCGAAATGGGAGAAATCAGCAAAATAAATTCAGGGCCCACCTCTCCAACTCTACAGTGAACAGTGACAATGACACCTCACAAAGTGGTCCCCACCCATTTATAGGCCCCATTTGACCTATTTTCTTCTTTTTTGCATAACAAGGCCATACAGAGTCCGTTTGGGATGTCGTTCACACCGTTGGTTTCAGAATTTCGTCCTCTATCTTTTAATGAGACCATCATCTCATGTTTAACAAGTAATTTTTGGGGCCACTTCCTAAGAGTTACCATGGTTCACGTACCACATTGTAATACAAGTTTCTCTGAACCTATACTTGTGTCACACCTGCCTACCACAACCCATGCAGGATTTCAGACCATCTCCCTGGAAGGCACATCATTTTATTTCAGCATATAACTATCTAATCCGTTCACCGCAACTCAGGCATGTCCCCAGACCACTTACTGGAGGGTGGATCATTTCTTTCACATATAACTGTCTCCGAACTTTCACTCACATCATATGTAGTCCAGTCCATTCACCATAACTCATACAAGCCTCTCCTAACCTCTGTTCGAGAGCCACCTCAGTTTGCGTGCCTCTTTCACACCGAATTGCGTGACTCTGTCACAATTTATCCAGTGCGTATATTGGTATGTTCAAGAGCCACCTGCTACATCCATACTGCACGAACGACCTTTAGACCACTGTCCATTATCCTGACATAGGGGCACCTTCAATGCACCCTCGATCGGTTGACCATACTACAGTTTTCGTTAAGCTCTTTTATGACTCCTAAAAGAATGAAAATATTTCTGAGCGTTGTTGCTTCCTTTCCCGCTCGTTAAAGTATAAGAAAGGGCATCTACATCATCTTGTTTATCTCCTTTTGCGGACTATGTAGACCATCATCTGAAAAGGACTACCTTGGCACATTCAAGCCAAGACCGTTCCCCTATGCATCCTTTTATGCTTTCTCAGGCAGAGGGGCCAAAATTTATGAAAAATCTCACCATGGGTTGTCGTTAAGCTCTTTTCCATCCTTCTCATCAAGAAAATATCACTGAGCAAACTTGGTCTCATTCATGCTCGTAAAAGTATCTAAATGATCGTCCAGTCAGTACAGGTTTAACCTTTTCCTTCCTGATTGGACTACCAAAGGTAAAGAAGTCTCTCATCCCCTAAAGGATGGGCGAGATCTCCTGTGCATATTTTTAACCTTTTTCAAGAATAGGAGACTATCAATGAAAAAGAGCCCCCATTGGAGTCTTCTTCGTGCTTTCAAACTTTCTAAAATTGAAAGCACAAATGAGCATTTACTTGCTCGGGCTCGCCAAAAATCCATGAGATCATACCACAATGGTGTCTCTAGACACCACCCCACATATAACAGTTCGGCAGCATTCCCACTTTGGGTCGCCTTTGTTGAGAGTACTCTGCGATGTGTCTTCCTTGGATTCCTTCAATACCAAAAGTGTCTACCTCCCCCAAGTATTTCACATATGCAGTTACATTCCCGGTATTACAGTTATGATCCCTTTCCCATGAGTCAGTTTCATTTGTTTCCTGGTCCACCCTGTCGTCATACTCTGAACAAAGTAAGTTTGAGTCCCCCATGATTCCCTTCCCCTGTTCCACTCCCCCCCCCCCATTCAATGGGTCAGTCCTCAGATTGTCTCACATCTTTTGGTTACCTCCCTCGCACTTCTGGTCAAGGAAACACCATTGCCTTGGCCAGTTGCAGGTCTCCCTCTGTCGATGACAACACACATATTCCAAAGGATAGGCCCAGAGGTCCCTATATCCTGGTTTCATTAACCTCATTGATGAGTTCCTTGGACCACTTGAGAGGAGTCCTTAGTTCCTCTCGGGATGGTTGTGTCTCACGTGCTCAACTCCAGCTACATCATCGCACCATTGAGATTTGTAGAGGGTATTGGTCCGTGCAGTATTTGTTCAAAGACCTCAGATGTCACCTGACTCTAGCACATTGATGAGTCTATTTGAGGGACCCCAACAAGGTCATGTCCCTTGTGATTTTCGGGTTGCATTGGAGACAGTGTTCAGAAGCCCCAGCGGTGCTTCTATATAGATTTATGATTGATGCAGCATATTTGTACGACAAAGACTCTGACTCTCCGTCAGTAAACTATGTACCATTCCAGATCTAGCAGACCATCAATCATGAAGATATAGCATTCCATGAGAACGCCATGGGTCCAATGTACCAGTTCTTCAGATCAATATTGTATTCAACCTCTTATTGAGGCGACCACTATGTATCATCAGTTGTACATGATCGACTCTTGCATTATAGAGCTTAGATAACATTATTCTTTTGACATCATTACGAGCATGGGGATGCCCGCCTCGTCCATATACATGTCACACATTATTTGTATCTCACCCATTGATGGGAACCATATTAATACAAAAACCAAAAGCCACCATGCCCCAGCCTAGGAATCACAACCTCTCCCCAGAAAATCCTATGATGTTCGTCGGCCATACGATTAGCTCTTTCCCTCACACATCAGGGGGCAATCTGTTAACCCAAAAAATCCCTCAATGAGCTCTACATGAACTACACCACCCAAAGACATCTATGTCACTACCCTCATTTGACCCCCACACCCTTGCAAAGGTTCAAAAACATGAAAAGGTGCTTAAAAACCCCTAAAAAGAGCCAAAATATCTCTAATAGGGGATAAAACCTCCAAAAAGGGGCTAAAACCCCTCAAAGGAGCTTAAAACCCCCAAAGGAGCTAAGAATTGGGCGAAAGGGACTTAAAGCCCAAAAAATGGGAAAAATCCCTAACTAGGGGCTTAAAACCCTAAAATCTCAAGAAAAAACTATAAATAGAGGGGTGCGGGTCACTCTCAAAACACTCCTTCTCTCCCTATCGTTATGTTGCCCATGTGAGTGCCTTGAGAGCCTCTTCCTCTCAATCCATTCACCCTCCCTCTCCTCCATTGGTCCACAAGCCAACACTCCATCCCATTGAGAGAGGTGCTTCCAAAGCTAGGGCATGGTGGCCCATTTCCACCAAGACTGAAGGTATAATTTTGTTTTGTTTCATGTTCATGCTAGTTTTCTAACTTATTTTGTTTGCAGGTTTATTTCCTCATAGTTTGTTGCAGGTTCTCCTCTAATTTATTGCAGCCATTTTCCATTTTTCTAACAAGTTTGTTGCAGGGTTTCATGGCTCAGAGCTAACATTTCCTTCCAGGTTTCTTCCACCCACAAGAACCCTACCCTTCCATCCTATAGACGGAAGGTAGCCGTTCCTTCCTATAGCTAGGGCGAAATCCCTACTACAGGTTGGGTTGGGTACATGGTTTTCAAAATCATAATTTTCAAGGCTTACAAATAATATGAAGTTATAAACATGCATACTATATTATATATCAATGTATGCATACATATATACTAAGTTGCATAAATAGGGGAACAACAAATTATTCGGACATAGAAATGGTTCCTGCAATTAGCCTTCCCCAATTATAGGAAATGGAAAACAACTATAGAGAGAGTGCTTGAGACCTTTACCCTCTAGATATGGAGCCTTAACCAAAACACCAAACTGGGAGCACATACTGCCTATCATTTCAGTCTAAAATGTAATATGAGTATGATGAAATATTTTAGTACATGCTACATAGTATACTGAGTGTATAATAGATATTGAGGATATAAAGCATATTGAGTATCTCACTATTTTTATATTGGTCTATTACATTTTTTAGTATGCACATATGACCAGGAAGTAGTTGTGTGTTTTTCTTTACCCTACTACCTAGTCGTTATTTATTTAGTATTTACTAGTCTGTTTTCAGGCAGTTTTAATTTTTCTTGTTTTTTGAGTCAAGGGAACTAGCAACCTCCCAGGGATATATCCAACAACCCATAAGTCAGATATACCAGGAACTTGTGAGGCATTTTTTACCTCTTCTTACTAAATATCACCTGTGGCCAGCCTAGGACCACTGGGATCCCTCAACTTTTTTCCTGGTTACAAGGAATGCAAAACCCTCAAGCAACTTTTATGGTTATATCGCTTTGCCAAGTCAGACTAGAAGTAGGTTTCTAACTTTTTTCATCAACTCCTTGTTCCCCTCTAATGTAAATTTTCCCTACCAAGGGACAAACTATCCTCAGTTATAGAGTTTCATGTTTCCTTATAATTAGAATTAAGTATTATTTATAATCAACAAAAAAACAACTCTACAATGTTTCATTAGGCCCAAGCAAATGGACATTCTTATTATGCAGATAATACACTTGTGTTAATATTTCATTGCACAAGACTGTTATAACTATGAATTCCTGTCCAAAAAAATTATACTGCTGGAATGGAATGATTGTCTCAAAAAAAGCAAAGCAACAGCCTCAACAATATATAGGAATTAAACAATAGAAAAGCAATACCATCAGTGAAATACAAAAAACCTCACAAGATATTTGGTTGATGATGGCAATCTTATGGAAGAATAGTTTTCACTAGAGGCTAATACAATTATGCATTGTAATTATGCCAATTTATTATTTCATTAGATGAATGTTGGTCTCGTGCCAATAGGTATCCTATGATCAATGCATAGGAACCTAGTGCATAGACAATTTTTCTCTTCTCTTAGCTATGTAGAGCTCATTTATGTTTTTGAATAATGATAAGTATTTACAAAGAAAATATGCAATCAACATAAAAGAATAGGGACTCCAAAAAGTGAAGAAAAATAATTCATGCAACTAAAAGGTAATAAAAATATCTTTTCTCAAACCCTAAATCAATGGAAATCGAATAAAACCAATCTTGATTCAAGCTACAACAAATGGCTAAATAAAGCATCAAATGAGAACTAGAAGCATTCAAGGGACTAACACAATATTTAACCAAAATACATGCAAACTTCAAAAATCGACAAAATGCTTCAAACAAAAGAAATAAACAAACCATAAAAATTTGTCAAGATATTCCTGTTAAACACCAACATGGTTTCATGTACTTGAATGAGCCCATTATTGCTTAGCGAAAGTGTTGTCAAATTAGTTATTTATCCTTTAATGTTAGGATACTATCTATGGGAAGAGATAGCTCCTAGGCCTAGCTTTCTCAAATTCCAGCATCACTTCCTGGCACATACAAGAAAGAGACAATGTAAGAGATAAATATCAAAACATCAATATTAAAATAAGCTGCATGAAGGTAATGTAGCTCAAAACATCAATGTTACAACAAAAAAGTACAATTTCTATCAAGTTGTGTCTCACTGAAATTACAACATCACGAAATCGTTCTCTTGAGACAGGGAACTGTTTGGTGGATCTTCCTATCTTCTCATTATAATAAAAGGGAACCATATGCCCACGAACTTCCATACATGGCATCCCTTTTTCATCAAACTTCAAAAAAAATCATCATTTTCTATATTGATTATCTTCCTCCAATTTGTAAATGCTAAATCTGTAAAAGACTCTACCATAATATATAAATTATCCAATGCAAGACATGTTAATTTTCTTGCACTTGTGTATTCACCAATATACATCATGCGACTCTGAGCCATCTTCATGAGGTTATTCATTTCATGAATCATAGGAAGAATTCCAACCAATGTTAATAATGTCTCTATATAAGTTAGTAGAAATAGAAGAGTTTGAGATTTTTCTACACTTGAGCGATGTTCATACATCACCCCTACCAAGGATGCATATTCATTAAATAGTCTTTCAGCTGGTCCCTTCAATGATATACATCTTGTATTAACATCTTTTAATAGTTTTTTTCCATTTGTAACACCATTAGAAAAAAAAATTAAACTCTAAAAAACATTTGGGACTCCGACAAAAGTATGCATGAACCTCACATACAAGATATTCAACCTTTAAAACCAATGAAAAGTTGCTCACTATTTTAAATACAAGATTCATCATGTGAGCCATACAATGAATACTAAGCATATACGATGAAGCTGAGAGTTGGAGTCTAGCACAATGGCCATTCCTTTGTCCTTTCATTACTGATGCTCCATCTTCTCCAAAACATACTAACTTTTTTGCAATCAAGGAATGATCCATACCACCAATTTACTTCAAACTATCAATAACAAGTTCATAAATATTTTATGTTGTAGAACTTTTGGTCATTTTATGAATTCCAAGTATATAGGAATGCCTAATATGGTCATTGACCATATAAATGCTCATGCAAATCCATGAAGTATTATCAATAGTCGTAACTTCATCCAAATATAGTGACAAAAATGTAGCATTTGCAATCTTCTCTTTCATATCGTCCTTTTCTACTTGAGCTAGATATTTTCCCCATTCCCAACCACTCGATAAATACCAATGAGAAGATGGAAAATTTGGCACTTTATTAAAAGATAGATATTTCATCATTTTTGGATAATCTGTCATAGGACGACCATTAGGAGGTGAAATACAGTTCTTAATTGTGTCATCTTTTATAAAAAAATTGTTTCCATCATCTTTCCAAATTGAGATGTGATGGTTCCTCCACTTTCCTCAAGTTTTTTCTTATTTAGTAATATTTTATTATATTCCACTTCAAATTGGAGATGTTGACATTTGCTAACAGATTTTCATTTGGCAGTATATTTATTCTCATCATTTGCAGCTTTCTGTTGAGGCCTGGAAATTCGTAGGCAACAACAGCAATGGATTCTCCCCAGTCAACGTTCCCAACTAGCCCGTGACTGTTTGGTATGGGGAATCCATCCGGTTTGCGGTCCGGCTACCATAGGTCAAGTAACAAAAACAAAGGTTTTACCGGTTGCGGCCCGGTCCACCGTGTATTTTTGTATTTTTTGACTTAAGTATGACATCCTGGTGCCTATTTAACTATACGGGGTGATAAGGATGCAAGGAGAAGCCACAACATCATGCGCAGGTTCTTACCTCTCATCTTAGAACTCACAAGCATCTCGATCACATATGTAGTAATAAAATAAAACTATCTATCTATCCCCGGGGAGCAAAATTGTAACTTATTTATGAGTAATGTGTATTGTGCATGCATTATAAAGAGAAATTACAAATAGCTGATATTCCTTCCTACAACACATGAATGATTAGAGATATTTAGACAATCGGATAGCCAATTGTTTATGGACAGCATACATTACTCATGGTGGTAAATCCACAGAATGAACCAGAAAACATTCAAACAAGAACATAGGCTCTAAGAGTTAGAACGATCTCACGGTTTATGGACGAAAGCTGGAAAAACAAAATAGTTCATCTTTCAGCAATCCATAGCATAACATTTGGAAATCCCACCAATCTTTCTCCAACAGGCAAACAATAATTCTTTATTGCAAAAAAAGTAGTTCTTCTTACAATATCGCTTTTCATGTCTAACTGGGAAAAAGCACCTTCTTCTTCTAAGTTTCCTATATTTATACAAAAGGATGAGACTGTTGGGCTGCCCACAAATGACCAATGGGCTTCCCAACTCTTCGCCTCCCAAAATTTCACTTTCCTCAAATGTTTACAAAATCGTTACCCATTACAAAAGTGAATGATCATTCATGAGGAGGGCCCCACTTGGGTATTCAAAAATTTCTTCCATGCCAAAGCTTCGGAGGCAATGCCTTCAAACGCACAAGGTTCCAAGAATTGAATGTTTATCTCGAACTTAGCAGCTTGGTTCTTAATGGCCTTAATTCTGGCCGCACTCAAATGAAGCTGGTCCTCCAATAGCTGCACACTGATGGCGGAATGATCTACTTCACTCTTCAAGAGCTCGTCATCGAGGGCCTTAATGTGTTGTACTTTAGCTTCTTCCTCTTGATACCTCCTCTGCAAAATCTCCACAAATGAGTCGTGGTCAGGAAAAACCTCTAGCCTCTGCTCGGCTTCTACTTGACACCGGTTATATGTAATCAGGAGCCTTCTGAAGAATTCTGAGCATGCTCCTTTTTTCTTCCTAACAACCTTTTTAAAATCTTCTGCTGTGTTTATAGCGAATTCTAATAAGTCATAATCTCACTGAAGGGCTCGCCGATCTTTTGAGGGCAGCTCTGCAGGAGTTTCCTCGTTATTTTCTAACCTTGTCATTCTTGTTGTCAGGACTTCCATGACGTCCTGAGATCTATCAACAAAATAACAGGAAGTCTCTAGAATTTCCTCTAATCGGCCATCTATTTGAAAAACTATACATCTCTCTTCTTCTATGGAAGTTTGCAGCTGAAGCATCTTGGCCTTTTGTGCCAGCACATGCTCCTTGAAGGGCTGGAGGTCAACCTGCTGCTCTCTTGCTTCTTCTAGAGCAGTCGTTAAAGAAGAGATCTGCTCTTGAAGCTTCAACTTTTGTTCTTGAGCTTGCTTCTCACTTGCCTCCAAAGTGGTCCTTTGTAGCTCTAAGCCTTCTATCCTTCCCAGCAGTTGTTCCTTCTCCACCCTAAGCTCTTGATACACTTGTTGGACTCTCTCCATGCACTCCTGTGTATTTTCCCTAACTTGTTTCTCTGCTTGGAGGAGTTGCAGTTCATCCTTTGAAGACCTTATCTCTTTTTTCATGTCCTCATATTTCCTTTTCAGCTTATTGCTTTCCTCTCTCTCCTTTCTCAATGTGTCCTTCAGTTGAGCAGAGGAACTCTTGGATTGCTCCAAGTCTATCATAATTTTGTCCACATTATCTTCCGAAGCTTGAATCAGTGCAGCTCCGGCTCTAATGGTGAATCTTGGATATTGGTCTGTTCCAAATACAACGGGCATATATGTTATCATTTTCCCAGGCAGACCTCCTGTTTCAACCTTCCTTTCTGTTCTCTTCACTATCCTCTTTCTTTCCTTGTCATAGAAAACAGTGTTTAAATCAGGTATTTCTTCCCCTTTCTTCTATTCAAAGGGGACCAGCTTCAGTGTAGGGACCACATACTTTTCAGGTGTGCTAGTAGTTGGTACTTCTGGGTCCTAAACCTCGGTGTTTTCAATGTCTTGGGTCTGTCCTTCAGTTGTGTCAGTGGCTGACTGTTCTATCTCTGTCTGCGTCAGCTCTGGCCTCTCTACTTCTTGCTTCTGTAGCTCCTCATCAAGCTTTCTTTTCTTTTCTTCTTCTTCATTCCTAGCATCTTCTTCTACCTTTTTGGCTGCTTCTTGGGCAGCTCTTCTTTTTTCTTCTTCTTCTCCCTGTAACCATCCTGCAGCTTCTTGTGCCAGCCTTTGGGCTTCCTCATTTCATTTCCTTGCTTCTTCGTCAGCTTTTGCTTGTTCACCCTGCCCCTTCCCACCTGTTGTGGTCATCTTCTTCTTGAAACTTCTCCTCAAGGCTGTCACATTCAATGCATTTTGGAAAATATATTCTTCCCTATCCCAATGGTCGGTGTATTCGAAGTGGACGTTGTGCTCTTTGCAGTGTTCCACCACTTTGCTGTGAGAGTCATTTCTACGGAAGGGCATCTCACCAAAATGAAACTTGTCTAGTTCTTCTACAAATTCATCTACCTTCTTTACTCTAATAAACTTATAGCTCCCTAACTTGAAAGGCAAAGGGGGATAGGCAGTCTTCTTATGTTCAAACAAAAAACTTCCAATGCCATCCAGGAAGACTTGCCTGACTAATTCTTTATGAATGATGTAGTCCATGGCGTATTTGGGCAGTAGGGAGGGTGCTCTCGAACCTCCAAACATTTGGAAGTAGAGGCCATCCTCAGTTAGATAGTAATCTGCATAATTTTCTATTACTTGTAATGCCTCCTCTGACATGCAATCACACTCCTTCAGGAAAATGAGCGTATACAATGGCATGATGAACTGTTCGCAGACCTCACGGTAATGACTATGGTATTTATGTGCCCATAGTGGCTTGTATGCAGCATAAACAAGCATCCTCTCCCTGTCCCAGATGCACCTTAGTCCAGGGAAAGGTTGATTGCACAATATATAATCGACGAGTATGGAACTCATATAAAATTCAGACCTCTTTTGGGACACTCCTCCCAAGGCTGAGGCCATACAGGTTGAAAGACTATTTGATACTATGTTGGCCCAGTTGAAAATGGTCCCCTGGGTTGCAACATAAAAAATAATGGGTATCCACTCCAGTTTGAAGAACCTTCCATGAGCTCTTCAAAAAATCCTGTTAAGCATTAAAGCTATGAACCTATACGGGGCCCTTAAGCTTGCTGTGTCATACCCTCCTGTATGCCTTGTTCTGAAATGTTTTCCTGATAACAGTATCATTTTGAGAGTCTCAACCAAGTCCATTCTAAGGTTATTTAACCAATCGTCAGACAATAATACTTGTGCTTCTGGAAGGTGGTAGGCCAGGGCTAGATATCCGAGGCTATAGGCAGCATAGCCCTATTTTTCAACATTCTCCAGGATCATCGTGGTTACATCTTCCCGAGGTAGAATCCAACCAATCAATTCAGAGCATGTGAAGAGCTCTGGTCTGGTGGCAATCTTCATCAGTGAAGATATCTCTATGTTGGCATAAATGCCTTCTTCTTCCAAGCCCATATCAGGCACCTCTCGACGCGTGATCAACCTGTATATCTCTCCCCACTGGTATTCAGGTTCTACACCAGATATGCACTTGGTGTCTTCATAGATGTACTCAGTTTTGGTGACAACTTCTACTTCAGGGTCCTCTTCTACCACAGGGTCCTTCTTCTTCTGTCGCTTTGACATATTGAATTCGGAATCTTCTTGTTATACATGCCATTATCATCATTAATACATTCCTGACTACGTTGCAAACATTGAGACAACATGTGCAGCATTTCACTTTAACTATGTTTACCCTGACAGCAATTAGTTAAATGAAGTAAAAGGTGTGCAAGCTAACACCGCTATCTGCTACTAAAACAATTCTATCAATAACATCGAGTGGGGAGCAAATATACATAAAAATGAAGGAAACTCGGGCTATTTTCGGGTGCCATGCTCATTGCACTGCGCGGGAAAGACAGTGGAAATTATGCGAGTTATCACGCTGCATTTTCAGGAAGAAAGGTCGTCAGTGCGAGAGCGACAGTCGAAAACAGTCCAAATTACAATAATAGAATAATAAACCCAACCCCAAAAATATATAGTCAACCACGTGCTGCGGGGAACGAAAAAAAAATCGGACGGCGGAAATAAAAAGATCGGAGGACGTAGGCATATTTCCTTCCGCAACGTCGGGTGGCCAAACCATCAAGTTATCTGCAAAGCTTATCCACATCGGATCTTCGCAAGACTTAATCATCGGAGCAATAACGGAAACAAGATCCACAACGGCGGAACCGTAAAGGACATCAACGTCCGCTATTGGCATAGTCTTCATCGGAGGAGAAACAACTAAACGGCCGGAAGGATAGTGACTTTCTCATCTGCAACGGTGGAAGAAAAAAGGGCATCACACCCCGCTATGTAATGTCTAAAACAGAAGAGAGAACGACTAAATATCAGGAAGGTTAGTGCTTCTTTCATCCGTAACGGCGTAACCGTAAACTTTAAGGATCGGCGGCAACAACAAAGCAGGGTCCGAAAATTCAAAACAATAGTCGTGACACTTTGCGATTTGTCATCCGCAACGGCGAAGCCGCAAAGGATAAATCAATCTGCAATAGGCAAATATCAGAGAAAAATCAAATAAAGATCGGAAGACTAAGCGGCTTTCAGCAGCTGCAACGGCAAAAGCCCAAGGCTTACGGAGCGGTGAAAACAACGATGCGAGGCTTTACAAAAACAAAGCGAAAATCGGGAGACCTTGCCATCTGTCATCCACAACTATGGCCACCAAAATAACAATACGCTCTGACTCGAAACCAAAGGTCAGCCGACAAACGCGTCGGAGAGAAATAATGAGGCTGAAACTCATTATTCCTTCGCAACGGCGGGATTGCTAGCCAATACGCTCCCGAATCAAACTCTTGAAACATACTCAAAGACAAAACAAACATGGATCATTTGAGGAACCAATCTTTCTGAAGAATCAATGAATCAAGTTAAAGAAGAAGAAAATCAAGCTAATAAAACAAAGGAGGGTCCCGAAATTTTTTGGAATTTTGGGAAAATGTTGCAGCTGCAACAATTGGCGACTACCTGGTGAACCCCAGATTTCTGACTTAACTTCTTCCTAGTGCAAGACCGTCTAGATAAAAGTTGAAATCTTCTAGATATGTGTATCCCTAGGTTGGACAACCTATGCATTTAAATCATTGAGAAGTACTCCGCTCTTTGGGAAATGGTAACATCATGAATATTTGCAAGTCTGAATAACTCTTTTGAGGCCAAATAAGTGAGATTTATTTTACCCGTCCTTAGGTAGTTTCTAGCTTGGACACCACAGGATTGTAACATATAGTAAACAGCACTATCCATTTGTTCCTCATTCCCATGCCAACTGCACTTTTGTGCCATTTGAAATTTAGTTCTTTTGAGTCCTCCATCTGCCTTTCTTTCTGAATTTTATTCAGGCTCCTCTATCCATAGTGTCCTTTTGTGTGAGAGAAGAATTTACTTTTCATCTCACGAACGGAGAGGAAATTTTGGCAATTTGAAATTCATGCTTTTGATACTTTTCTTTGATATGTATAGCTTCTTTAAGGAGTTTTGACTCTTGATAGCTTTTAGCTTTTCTGAAATCATGGCATGGGATCATTTATATATGATATACTGTTTACCTTGCTTCCTTTCCGTGGGTCCTTTGCTGTCACTTCCTTGGACATTTTAGATGTGTGTTGTAAAGGAAAATGTCCTATGGCTAGGGTTTAAGAGGCCATCAACGTACTGGGGTTGAAAGAGAGATGCACAATGTTCAGCAAGTATATATAAACAAGATTCAGAGATGAGAAAGATCCACACCTAACTAACCGAAGGCTGGTCCAAGCTTTCTCTTCAATCCTCTTCTTGCTCCTCTCGCTCCAAGAGACCTGCAAAACAAGTTATACCTTCCTCAAACCATTATGATCACATATAAAATAATGATAATCAAATAAACATGAACTAATGATCCGAATAACATCATCATATGATCATAAACAGAGATTCAATCACACATTGAACAATGATTTGGGAAGAAGAAGGACATCACATCTTTATTAATCTTGAAAACAAGTACAAGTATACCTTCTCTTCAAGTTTGGCACCTCACGAAACCTTGATCTGGTTCTACTGCTTCTCTTCTCCAAAGAACTCAGCCTCCAAGCTCTGCAACACTAAGGGAAGACCTCCAGGGCAAAGGTGTAGGCAAAGAGAGTCCCGATTCCTCCAGCATAACAATGCATAAATTCAAAGTCCTTCTCATGGCCTTTCCTACCTCTATTTATATGGGTGAAATAAGGTAGTTTCGAAGGTTGAAGAAGTTACAGTAGTTAAGGAAATTAAGTTAAATAACTTAACTAATCTCTACTTAACGCGAGTTTTTATGTTTAAATGCTAAGATACACATCCGCAGGTATGTAGTAGAGCAACCCACGAATGATTCGCGACTATGTATAAGAGCAACCCATGAATACATAGATTCGTGACTTGCTACAAAAGAGACCCGCGAATGACTCACGAGTTGTATAGAATGATAGTCGCGAATACATCCTAACATGTCAAAAATGGAAAAGTAATTAGCTGGATAGAGGCAGAATGTATTTCATAATAAGCCAAGCTATAGTGTTCTGGGAAAACCTCAATCCATAGATGTCCTTTTGTGTGCCAACATGAGGAATGTCGGCACTTGGACGGAGAGGTGCCATTCTGGTGTATAACAGATGCCCCCTAATGTGTGAGGTTAGAGGGGAAGACGATAGCCGAAATACATTATAAAGGAAACAGCTGAGTATGGAGAGAGCAGAGAATCCAAGATCGAAAGGCTCGAGTGAAGGTACCTGAAAGAGAGATAAATGTCAGAAAAACTGATCGCTGGCATATACACGTCCATATACAAAACATCGCCATAAAGATATAGGCGGATCCAACATATGTATAACTGATGAAACTATCATGGTCGCTCAATATGCAAAAAGGCGCCATATCAAATCTAAAGGAGTCATGGCCACAAATGAACAAGGTGGATCCATGCTCAACAATCGATCACAGCCACAAAAATACAAAGTGGATCTATGTCTCAGCAAAATGTCATATAAAGATAACAAGGTCTTGCGCAACTTGGGCAATAGCAAAATGATAACAATGCTACTGTCAGCCCAAGGTCTTCAATCCAAACCGCCCAAAAAAGGTACGAATCCTAACCATGCGAATAAAGGAGCTGAAGTCAAACATGGAGGAAACCATTTGATTACCGGTCAATGATGAAAACCGTTAACAAACGCGAGGGAAACCACCCTTAATGAAAAAGGTCCCCAAGGTACCTAGTACATTCTCACAAGTGTGATTACAAGGACTTGAAGTCGAACACTTGAATAATCCATCGAGTAGGATACATTAAGGTATCCCCACTACCCAATAGCGAGGGAAATTGCCATTGAGGACAACAATTCCCAAGGTACTGTCATAAAACTCTAAATCTCGTCCCCAGAGCAAGATGTGTTGCAGTCGATAGGAAGAGATCCGTTGGAAGGAAGGCATTAAGGAATCCTTCATCATCCAACACGAGGTAAGTCAAAGACTAATTGGATCTAGAATTAGTACTGAATTTCACGACAAGGACACTGAAGACATGATGTAATGAAATGATACCAGGGAATGGCCGACACAAAAGGTCAAGGAAACTGCAAAAAGGCAGACAAAGGTTTAATCCTTGAACAGTGAGCACGACACAAAAGTGACTTAGGCAGCTTTTGACATGAAATAGGATCAACGAAACAAATCTACAATGTAGGAGACATTGCCAGATTCCCCATATAATTGGAAGAGAGACCAACTGGAGGAGTAAGAAAACTCTGAATCAGGATAAGGTCAAAATACTAGAACCCAACGGTTGATAGACTCAAAACTAGTGCTTTGTTCAAGGAAACAAGACTTGCTGCCATGATATAACAAAAATATGGAATAACCTTCCCTTTCCCCTCTTCCTTGTAAAGGTTTAACGAGTCCAAGAAAGCAAACTCGGGACCATCTTCATTTTTTGACAAGCTCGAAGAAAAGAAAGAAGAATGCTTGATAAGGCACTGATTCGTGGATTTTATGAGCCCGAACTAGTACATGCTCGACGGTGTTTTCATAGTTTAGAGAGTTTGAAAACTCCAAAGAAGACTCCAGGGGCGTCCTTTTTCACACAATTTAGTCTCTTGAGGCCGAAAAAGTATAAAACAAACCAAAGAAGAACTCTCTTAACTTCCAAAGAAGAAAAAGTGCACATTTTTTGTATTTAGTCAGGAAGGTCCGAAAAAGGTTAAATTATAACCTACCCAACGCTCCTTCAAAAGCAGCATATAGCCTGAGTCTTACGAGTTTGAAGGAAGGCAAGATCACTCGGAAAGATCCATTTTATTACAAGAAATGGAGCTTACAACAATAAACTCGATGCTTTGTTCTTTAGGGTTTAACGAGCATGACAAAGACATAAAGTACACTCGGAATATTTTTCATGTTTTGGTCCAGAGCACGAAAAAGAGAAAACTAAGCTCATACCAGGGGTTTCTTTTCCATAAGTTTAGTCCCTCAGGTCCAGAAAAGAGATAAACCTATGCCTGAGAATACTCTTCTCAATTCAAAAAGAAAAGAGAGGGATCCTTTCTCATATTATTCCACATGGTCCGAGAATGAGATAACCTACCACCAATGTGGATGCCCATTCACATATTCTTAATGAGCCTGAATGGAAAAGTTTACTCGGTAGTCAAGTATATTTTAAGGATTCAGACTTGGGCCTAAAGAAACTCAAAATATTTCCCGTGAATTTTTAACGAGTCCGGAAAAGTCAACTCGCGGCCTCCTTACTATTTTTAACGAGCTCGAAGGAGAGCAGAAAGAATGCTCTAATGCGAGGAGACGAGTGTCATAGACAGGCGAAACTAGTTCCAAGCGCAAGGAACAAACCTATGCATAATGCAAGGAAAGTGAGAAAGATAAGGACACTCAGGGAATGTCTCCTCAACGTAAAGGGTGTCAAGTTGCAAAGGCAAAATGATACAAGGCTTAGCGGCAGTGAGAACAAATATGAGGTCTTATACAATGAGCTAAAAGCGTGGAAGCCGGCATCAGGCTCATAAGCGCGAGCAAGGCATATGCAAATGCAATTACAGCTTGAACAACAAGGTGAGGCCCATAAACAGTTGTGAATCCAACTAATAATCTTGTCTCCAAGAAACAACAACATCAGAAGAAACGATCCGATGCGGGTCACTTTGGCAGAAACACTTGTGACTTTGCTATCTTCTACAAAAGGAAAAGTCAAGGCAGAATCAACCGAAGAAGATTCTATAGGACCAAGGCTCGAGGGTTTATAATCAATAATATCAACCTCATAAGAGAAGCGAAAATCAACAAGGGAGATAGAGTCTGCAGGAACAAACTCAAAATCACAGGAGCTGAGAAATTCATAAGAAAAAAAATCAAACTCATCAGGATCACTGACTTGCTTTTCAAATGAAGAATCAAAAGACTCAACAAAAACCAACATAAGAAAAAGGGAAGGATTACTAAGCAAATCAGGGTTAGACTTAATCACAACTGAAAAAGAAGGTCAGACTGTATCAAAAACTCCAGGAAGACTTCATCCGAAAGGAGGAAATCATCTGAGATAGGACACATATCTGAACTTTCAAATGGATGGACAGAGTGGAGAGAAGGATCTACAATCTGTATAGGATGACTCACCCGATCAACTGCTGGGACCAAGT
>LPNX010966506.1:246159-292467 GCA_001517045.1 Pseudotsuga menziesii
CGACATTGGTTCAATCACACGAGGAGCACTCTCCGAAAGAAGAGTGGGATCGACCAAATCTGAGATTTGTTCGACCACTTGATCAACCAAAGGTTGACTAGGATGTTGAGAAACTATAGGGTGTTCAGAAGAACGAAATCCATGAGTCTTGGACCACACTCTTCGCACCTCTGGGATAGCAGGGCATAGATGAGTAAGATGATCTCCCTTGCATAGCACACAAGGGAACTTAAGATGATGCTTCGAACGACTAGTTTTCTCAACGGTATCAGCATGACTAGCAGTGGCTGACTGTTTGCTCTCAACATGACCTGCAGAGGATGAGAGTTTGCCCCCAGCGTGAACAACAGAGGCTGGGTGACTGGGTCCAACCTCACTAAGAGAGGCTGGTTGTTGAGAGACTCCATAATGTTCAAAAATGGGATGACCATGAATCCAAACTCTTCGCACCTCCGCAATAGAAGGGCATTTATAAGTAAGGTGGTCTCCCTCACAAGGCTTACAAGGAAACTTGAGCTTGTGTTTTGAATGGGTATACTTGTCAACAGTGTCAACATGACTCGCAGTGGTTGACGAATTGTCTCCAGCGTGAAGTACAAAGGCTGAGAGACTGCCCTCAGCGTGCCTGGCAGAGGCTGAGAGACTGGGTCCAACATGACTTGTAGAGGTTGGACGAGCACCATTAACGTGAACAACAGAGGTTGAATGGTTAGGATCAACATGCTTTGCAACAGTTGAGTGTGTGCCCCCAGCGTGAGCAACAGAGGCTGGGTGAACGGATCCAATGTGAACAACAGAGGTTGGATGGGGAGGTTCAACTTGAACACCAGAGGTTGAACGAGTGCACTCAACATGAACACCAGAGGCTAAGTGACCGGATCCGACATGACCTGAAAAGGTTGGAAGGATCCCACCAGCTTGATCACTAGAGGCTAGATGGATAGCTCCAACATGAACAACAGAGGTTGGATAGGAAGGTTCAACTTGAAAACCAGAGGTTGAACGGGTGCACTCAACGTGAGCACCAGAGATTGAGTGACTAGATCCAACATGACCTGTAGAGGTTGGATGGGTGCCCCCAGCCTGAACAACCGAGGCTGGGTGGTGAGGTTCAACTTGACTTGCAAAGGTTGAACGGGTGCCCCCTTGCTTATGTGATTTCTTCCTATTCCTCCTTCTTTTACTCCTTTTAGACTGTCGGTTATTAGTATCAGTACTTTCACCGCATGAGGTAGAAGGAGGAGGAGAACTAACTACAGGTGAAGGGGAGACAGTGTTTTGGTGCCCTTGATATAAGGAGCTTACTTGAGAAGCATCAGGATCATTGAGGACAGTTGGAGTGGAAAACAACCACACTGGTAGCCCTAGGGTGAATCCCGAAAGATTCAAGGTGGCCATCAAGGGAACACCAACATTCCCTATGGGAGGAATAGGACAAGGAGCTCCCATCATGGGGATCTCTTGGTTAGTGTTCAAAGGGGTGTTAGCCATAGATTCAAAACAAGAGACAAAGTCTGAGGTTGATGGACAACCAAAATTACCAAGCAGACACCTAAAGGCCCACTAAGTACAGACAAACCACACAGCACTCACTAAAAAATTCCTAAAGCCCAAACAGACAAACAGGTATAAGATGTACTTTCCAGAAGAAATATAATAGACAGTTACTTGGCATCCATGTAGATGTTCTTAGGCACAAGTGGAGGAATCACCCACCGCCCTCCCACACTTTCTACCGGGTTTACCTTCCAAGTCTGTCCAAGGTCAACCAGAAATAACCTTCCGGTGTACCTGTGTATGAATCCTAGATGTCAAGAGACTAAAGGCTACCTTAACTACACCAACAGTATGGGGGGACAGTCGTCATCCGAACTCGTACGCATGGGCAGGGTAGCTGAGCCCGAAACTCTGTCTAGGACAGAATCCCCAGACGCGTAAAAGTCCTGAGTTACGTTTTGACAAGGATTCGGAGGGTTATCTCCTCTGTCCAAGCCTCCACGTGGCCTAGTGCTTAACTCCCATTTGAGAGGAGCTTCCCAGATACAGTCGATGAAGTCAAGGATTTACCTAGTGAAAGGTCCACTACGTCTGAGTTTTATAACTTGTGGGAAGTTTACACTTCCTATCCCACAAGTCTAGCCTAAGCTAGTAGGTGAAAGGCCCCTAAAAAACAAAACTTACTAGTAAATTTTAAATTATACGTTCATTTTAAAGGGTTGTTTCTTACTCAAGAGGAAATGGAATGGTAAACTGGTGGTGTTTTGACTCAAAATTGAAACAAAATGACTAAGGAAAGAGATATGATATGCAAAAGCAAAAACTATTCTCTTTATATTTTCAAATAGAAAAATTGAAAGCCAAAAAATCAAATCTTTTTTTATATTTTTCCAAAAACAACGATATGCTATGCAATATAGACTAAAACCCTAATCTACATGCATATAAAAGCAAACATGTGTTTTTGTATTTTTCTTTTATAAATGAAAAAGAAAAATCAGCCTATGAACTAATGCAAACAAGTACTGTAAGCAAAGCAAATAGACAACTACTCTACTCCCCACAAACAAACTCTAGGTCTCCCTAAAGTTAGATATCAACCTCACTTGAAAAGAAGGCTTATAAAAGTGAACAAGCCAACAACTTTGGAATGAAGAGACTGAGCAAAAAGACTGACATAAACAAAGGTCCACAAGTCCCAAGTATCAATCTAAACCTACAAACAAAGGCTGCTCAGTACCTTGTACAACAAGTTCAAGCCAAAGAAAGAGGTGGGGGGGGCAAGCAGCACAAACAAATAAACATTCTTTTTAATTTTCTTTTATAAAGGAAAAAGAAAAACTACCTACAAAGCAAAAGCATGCAGATAACAAGAACAAAGCAAAAGGAACTCTGCTAAACAACCACCAAACAAACTCTAGAGTGCTCTAAAGTCAGTATAAACCCTACTTGGAAAGGAAGGCTTGTATAAAAGACAAGTCTACTATTTTGGCAAGGTGAAGTTAACCAACAAAAGAAGAAGGAAACCAACACCAAAAATCTTCTGAAAATCAAACCAAAGTCAAGAACAGAGGCTGAACAAAAACATAATCCAAAAATCATACCAAGCAAAGGAGGCAAGGGGGAAGAGCAAAGAACAAACCAAATGCTATAAAAGGCTAAAACTCTAGCATGCACCTAAGATACACTATACTTGAGCGAACTTGAATCAAATAAACTGTATAAAAGCAAAGAACTGAAACACACAGGATAACAGAACCAAAAGACAATCAACTAAGGAAGGCTAGGAACCCTAGCTTGGGTGCAAGCAATGACAAGAATCACTGCAGGCTTACAAAGGCAAGTGAGAATCATCCACTGTCAGAAGACAGACTGAAAAAACAAAGCCCAAGATCCTGAACACAGGTATGAACAAAGACACTTTAACCTACAACCCAAACCAGCCAAAATACTTCAGCATGCAGACAGTAAACAATCCAAGCAAAAAGGCTCAAGGGCTTCCGAAAAAGCACAAACTGTGATCAACAGAGGCACCCAGACAGGACAAACAACATTTATAAAGAAAATCCACTCAGAAACAAGGATTACCCAAAGCAAAGACCAAGCAAACTTTAAATTTAAAAATCCCCACTTCCAGGAGTATTCGTGACTGTCTATAAGGGCAGGTCGTGAATGACTCGCGACTATTCAGTGAAGCAACCTGCGAATACAAGATTGTATTCGCGACTGTCTAGAACAACAACTCGCAAATAGGTAGAAAAATCCCAAAAAAGGTCAAAAACTACCCAAAAAAGGCAGGGGAAGTGTGTAATCAGACTGGAAAGGTGTTCCTAAGTGGAAAAAAGGACTTGAAACAACGCAAAAACTGAAAAGAATCAAGAGAAACCCCAAACAGACAAGGCTATCCCCAGCGGAGTCGCTAGTTCTGTTGTAAAGGAAAATGTCCTATGGCTAGGGTTTAAGAGGCCATCAACGTACTGGGGTTGAAAGAGAGATGCACAATGTTCAGCAAGTATATATAAACAAGATTCAGAGATGAGAAAGATCCACACCTGAATAACCGAAGGCTGGTCCAAGCTTTCTCTTCAATCCTCTTCTTGCTCCTCTCGCTCCAAGAGACCTGCAAAACAAGTTATACCTTCCTCAAACCATTATGATCACATATAAAATAATGATAATCAAATAAACATGAACTAATGATCCGAATAACATCATCATATGATCATAAACAGAGATTCAATCACACATTGAACAATGATTTGGGAAGAAGAAGGACATCACATCTTTATTAATCTTGAAAACAAGTACAAGTGTACCTTCTCTTCAAGTTTGGCACCTCACGAAACCTTGATCTGGTTCTGCTGCTTCTCTTCTCCAAAGAACTCAGCCTCCAAGCTCTGCAACACTAAGGGAAGACCTCCAGGGCAAAGGTGTAGGCAAAGAGAGTCTTGATTCCTCCAGCATAACAATGCATAAATTCAAAGTCCTTCTCATGGCCTTTCCTACCTCTATTCATATGGGTGAAATAAGGTAGTTTCGAAGGTTGAAGAAGTTACAGTAGTTAAGGAAATTAAGTTAAATAACTTAACTAATCTCTACTTAATGCGATTTTTTATGTTTAAATGCTAAGATACACATTCGCGGGTATGTAGTAGAGCAACCCGTGAATGATTCGTGACTATGTATAAGGGCAACCCGCGAATACATAGATTCGTGACTTGCTACAAAGGAGACCCGCGAATGACTCGCGAGTTGTATAGAATGATAGTCGCGAATACATCCTAACATGTCAAAAATGACAAAGTAATTAGCTGGATAGAGGTAGAATGTATTTCATAATAAGCCAAGCTATAGTGTTCTGGGCAAACCTCAATCCATAGATGTCCTTTTGTGTGCCAACATGAGGAATGTTGGCACTCGGACGGAGAGGTTCCATTCTGGTGTATAACAATGTGAAATGGATGGAGCCTCGAAATAGTATTCCAGACTTCCTAACTCTGAGTTATTTACAGGGATTAAGCAGGAACTTCAATGAATGCATGGCCAATTAGGAACACTGCTACTAGAAGACATTCTATATTTTAACAGCACAGTCCTTTGCTCCAGATTCCAGTTAATTAAGAACCTTTATGTTTCCATTGCAACCAAAAGTTTGCCTCTTTATTCAAAACCAAAAGAACTGATAACAAAGCATTTAAAAGAAAACATCATCAACGCAATAAATCAAAAGGAAACAGCATTAAAGCATTAAAGAAAAACAACTCAATTTATTTATGTACAAAGCAAAAAGAAAAGAAAATGTGTGCCCGCCCTAAAAAATATACAATCTAACAAGTTAAAGGGCTAGGCTGTAGTGCAGGCCAAAATTCTATCCATGGTCTAAGTGTGCCATTTTTTAAATCAAAACCATGTATACTAATCTACCATCATCTTTATCAGCCTGGGGAATTTGAAGGAGCTCAGGCTGATTGTCAATCATAGAACTAGCCTTTCCTGAGGTATGATGTTTTAGCTTAAGCTCGGTTAGATAATTTCCCAGGACAGAATCAGCAGACTCATTACCTTCTCCTAGCTTAGTGACAGTGTGCTTCATGTAAGGTTCTCTCAAAATTTTAATCTGATTTGGGGTACCCTTGAGAGGTAACAATAAATGAGACCAATCTGAAGCAAAATAACCTTCTAATCTGGCAAACCAATCTTGGTTGAGAATAAGCCCATATCCACCTGGTATGTCAGCCACCATAATGTCAATAAATTGACATATCTTGTTATTTGCAGAAAAGTGAATAAGAACATTCTTCATTTCTCCCACTACTTTGACACCTGTGCTATCTAATTGCACTACTTCCCATGCTGTGGACTCTGGCTGTCCATTAATCTTTTTGCAAACCTCAAGTGGCATAACATTCACCGATGATCCAGAGTCTACCAAGCAATTATGCACATTATGATTTAGCATTTCTAGGGTCAAAAGAAAAGGCGAGGTTTCAGCTTTTTCTTCCCAACCTGGTTCTTTGTCTTCTTCTCCCGGTTGGTTTTGAGTGGGTATATATTCTTTAAGCTCCTCAATTTCTTCAGTGTTTCCTTAATCAACACCTGCCTGTTCTTCCACAAGTTTGACAGGCTCACTGATTGGCTCAGCTTCCTGGTTGATAGTAGTGACTTTAGGTGTTTTATCTTTAACATTTACACCAATCTGTCTCTTGACCTTCTCTTGCAATTTTTTAATATTTGAAATTATTGCATTGTCTTTAATTGTTAGGTCCATATCTTATGTTGCTGCTGGTGTGCATTTAGATTTAAGAGCATTCTCTTATGTGTTGAAAAGCGAGACACCATTCCATAAGAACATGGTATCATTATCTTGTTTTTTTATGGTCTGGTTCTTCTCTTCTTCTTTACTACTGTCTTTAGTCAATTTAGATTCCATCAGCTTATTCATCACCAATGTCATTGAATTTAACCATTGAGGACAATTCTTTTCAGGATGGGGCTGCTGGTGAAAAGTGCAGAAATTGCCCCCCCCCCTACCTCTGTTATGTTCATTGATGCTACATTTGGTGGAGGTATTTTCAATTGGTTGCTATCCTCTCTTTTTTGGTAGTGAGGTTTGTAAGTTTTCTAAACTTCCCTTTCTCTCTCCAAGTCTATTATTCGGTTGGATAGTTTCTAAATCATTTTCAGCATTCCCTGGAAATCATGTGATTGTTCCTCTTTAGGTTTAGACAGCAATAAGGCTTTTTTCATGGTAGTTTTATTTTCAGGTAGATTGGGCTAGTCTGCTATACTTTCTTTTTCAGCCTCTACCCTTTCTGCTTCTTCATAAGTCTCTACCAGTGTAGGTCTGGCTTTCATCTTGGCAAACATGGCTAGCTCAGGTCCTAGGGCTGAGGTATAATATTCAATTAGGAACTTATCTGAGGGTCTGTCAGCTTCAGAAAAGTTCTTTAGGTATGATGAAAACCTTTGAGTAAATTTCTGCACCTTCTCATCCTTCTCTTTTTTTAACAAACCAAGACCTCTCATTAGTGAGGCATGTGTATTTTGGGCTGAGTACTTACCTCTGAAAATCCTTTCGAAAGTGTCCCAATCAGGAATAGAGTTTGCAGGCAAACTGAAATACCAGGATGCTGCTTCTCCTTTAAGGGTGTGAGGGAACAATCTACAGACAACATCTTCGTACTCCCCAACCCTTAACCCTTCTACTGCTAAATAGAAACTTTGCAAGTGATCATCTACCGCAGTCTTTGCATCGGGGTCAAACTTAGGCAGCAGCTTATCAAAAGCTTGAGGTAGGTTGTGCAACGGAGGTGTGAGGTTCAAAGGTGATCTACCTCTCCAAGCCGGTAGCGGGTTGGGCTTATTCACATTTACACCAGCCATGAGAAAGGTGAACGAACAGGAGTCTGAGTAAGAAAGACCGTAAGATGAAACTAGGTTTACTTGCTCCAAAGACAGAAACAAAACCTATAAGGACTTGGGTCAGGTCAAAAGCTTTCGAATATCTGTTGGTGGGGTAATCTTGGGAAAATAGGTTTCCACGGCCAGCCATACAATGGCGGCCCTCCTTCTAGCGCCAGAAACTATTGAGGCCTGGAAATTCATAGGCAACAACAACAAGGGATTCTCCCCAGTCAATGTTCCCAAATAGCCCGTGACTATTTGGTATGGGGAATCCGTCCGGTTTGTGGTCCAGCTACCATAGGTCAAGTAACAAAAACAAAGGTTTTACCGGTTGCGGCCCGATCCACTATGTATTTTTGTATTTTTTGACTTAAGTATGACATGCAGGTGCCTATTTAACTATAACGGGTGATAAGGATGCAAGGAGCAGGCACAACGTGATGCGCAGGTTCTTACCTCTCATCTTAGAACTCACAAGCATCTCGATCACATATGCAGTAATAAAATAAAACTATCTATCTATCCCCGGGGAGCAAAATTGTAACTTATTTATGAGTAATGTGTATTGTGCATGCATTATAAAGAGAAATTACAGATAGCTGATATTCCTTCCTACAACACATGAACGATTAGAGATATTTAGACAATCAAATAGCCAATTGTTTATGGACAGCGTACATTACTCATGGTGGTAAATCCACAGAATGAACCAAAAAACATTCAAACAAGAACATAGGCTCTAAGAGTTAGAATGATCTCACGGTTTATGGATGAAAGCTGGAAAAATAAAATAGTTCATCTTTCCGCAATCCACAGCATAATATTTGGAAATCCCACCAATCTTTCTCCAATAGGCAAACAATAATTCTTTATTGCAAAAAAAGTAGTTCTTCTTACAATATCGCTTTTCATGTCTAACTGGGAAAAAGCTCCTTCTTCTTCTAAGTTTCCTATATTTATACAAAAGGATGAGACTGTTGGGCTGCCCACAAATGACCCATGGGCTTCCCAACTCTTCGCATCCCAAAATTTCGCTTTCCTCAAATGTTCACAAAATCGTTACCCATTACAAAAGTGAATGATCATTCATGAGGAGGGCCCCACTTGGGTATTCAAAAATTTCTTCCATGCCAAAGCTTCGAAAGCAATGCCTTCAAATGCACAAGGTTCCAAGAATTGAATGTTTATCTCGAACTTAGCAGCTTGGTTCTTAATGGCCTCAATTCTAGCCGCACTCAAACGAAGTTGGCCCTCCAATAGCTGCACACTGATGGTAGAATGATCTACTTCACTCTTCAAGAGCTAGTCATCGAGGGCCTTAATGTGCTGTACTTTAGCTTCTTCCTCTTGATACCTCCTCTACAAAATCTCCACAAATGAGTCATGGTCAGGAAAAACCTCTAGCCTCTACTCGGATTCTACTTGACACCGGTTATATGTAATCAAGAGCCTTCTGAAGAATTCTGAGCATGCTCCTTTCGTTTTCCTAACAGCCTTTTTGAAATCTTTTGCTGTGTTTATAGCGAATTCTAATAAGTCATAATCCCGTTGAAAGGCTCGTCGATCTTTCGAGGGCAGCTCTGTAGGAGTTTCCTCATTATTTTCCAACCTTGTCATTCTTACAGTCAGGACTTCCATGATGGACTGATCTATCAACAAAATAAGAGGAAGTCTCTATAATTTCCTCTAATCGGCCATCTATTTGCAAAACTCTACATCTCTCTTCTTCTATGGCAGTTTGCAGCTGAAGCATCTTATCCTTTTGTGCCAGCACATGCTCCTTGAAGGGTTGGAGGTCAACCTGCTGCTCTCTTGCTTCTTCTAGAGCAGTTGTTAAAGAAGATATTTGCTCTTGAAGCTTCAACTTTTGTTCTTAAGCTTGCTTCTCACTTGCCTCCAAAGTGGTCCTTTGTAGCTCTAAGCCTTCTATCCTTCCCAGCAGCTGTTCCTTCTCCACCCTAAGCTCTTGATACTCTTTCTGCACTCTCTCCAGGCACTCCTGTGCATTTTCCCTAACTTGTTTCTCTGCTTGGAGGAGCTGCAGTTCATCCTTTGAAGACCTTATCTCTTTATTCATGTCCTCATATTTCCTTTTCAGCTTATTGCTTTCCTCTCTCTCCTTTCTCAATGTGTCCTTCAGTTGAGCAGAGAACCTCTTGGATTGCTCCAAGTCTATCATAATTTTGTCCACATTATCTTCCGAAGCTTGAATCAGTGCAGCTCCGGCTCTAATGGTGAATCTTGGATCTTGGTCTGTTCCAAATACAACGGGCGTATCTGTTATCATTTTCCCGGGCAGACCTCCTGTTTCAACCTTCCTTTCTGTTCTCTTCACTATCCTCTTTCTTTCCTTGTCATAGAAAACAGTGTTAAAATCAGGTATTTCTTCCCCTTTCTTCTGTTCAAAGGGGACCAGCTTCAGTGTAGGGACCACATACTGTTCAGGTGTGCTAGCAGTTGGTACTTTTGGGTCCTGAACCTCGGGGTTTTCAATGTCCTGGGTCTATCCTCCAGTTGTGTCAGTGGCTGACTGTTCTATCTTTGTCTGCGTCAGCTCTGCCCTGTCTGCTTCTTGCTTCTGTAGCTCCTCATCAAGCTTGCGTTTCTTTTCTTCTTCTTCATTCCTAGCATCTTCTTCTGCCTTTTTGGCTGCTTCTTGGGAATCTCTTCTTTTTTTGTCTTCTTCTCCCTGTAACCATTATACAGCTTCTTGTGCCAGCCTTTGGGCTTCCTCATTTCATTTACTTGCTTCTTCCTCAGCTTTTGCTTGTTCACCCTGCCCCTTCCCACCTATTGTGGTCATCTTCTTCTTGAACCTTCTCCTCAAGGCTATCACGTTCAATGCATTTTAGAAAATAGATTCTTCCCTATCCCAATGGTGGGTGTATTCGAAGTGGACGTTGTGCTCTTTGCAGTGTTCCGCCACTTTGCTGTGAGAGTCATTTCTACGTAAGGGCATCTCACCAAAATGAAACTTGTCCAGTTCTTCTACAAATTCATCTGCCTTCTTTACTCTATTAAACTTATAGCTCCCTAACTTGAAAGGCAAAGGGGGATAGGAAGTCTTCTTATGTTCAAACAAAAAACTTCCAATGCCATCCAGGAAGACTTGCCTGACTGCTTCTTTATGAATGATGTAGTTCGTGGCATATTTGGGCAGTAGGGAGGGTTCTCTTGAACCTCCAAACATTCTAAAGTAGAGGCCATCCTCAGTCAGATAGTAATCTGCATAATTTTCGATTACTTGTAACGCCTCCTATGACATGCAATCACACTCCTTCAGGAAAATGAGCGTATACAATGGCATGATGAACTGTTCGCAAACCTCACGGTAATGAATATGGTATTTATGTGCCCATATTGGCTTGTATGCAGCATAAATAGGCATCCTCTCCCTATCCCAGATGCACCTTAGTCCAGGGAAAGGTTGATTGCACAATATACAATCGACGAGTATGGAACTCATATAAAATTCAAACCTCTTTTGGGACACTCCTCCCAAGGCTGAGGCCATACAGGTTGAAATACTGTTTGATACTATGTTGGCCCATTTGAAAATGGTCCCCTGGGTTGTAACATAAAAAATAATGGGTATCCACTCCAGTTTGAAGAACCTACCATGAGCTCTTCCAAAAATCATGTTAAGCATTAAAGCTATGAACCTGTACGGGGCCCTTAAGCTTGCTGTGTCATACCCTCCTGTATGCCTGGTTCTGAAATGTTTTCCTGATAATAGCATCCTTTTGAGAGTCTCAACCAGGTCCATTCTGAGGTTATTTAACCAATCGTCAGACAAGAATACTTGTGCTTCTGGCAGGTGGTAGGCCAGGGCTACATATCTGGGGCTATAGGCAGCATAGCCCTATTTTTCAACATTCTCCAGGATCATCGTGGTTACATCTGCCCAGGGCAGAATCCAACCAATCACTTCAGAGCATGGGAAGAGCTCTGGTCTGGTGGCAATCTTCATCAGTGAAGATCTCTCTATGTTGGCATAAATTCCTTCTTCTTCCAAGACCATATTAGGCACCTCTTGGCGCGTGATCAGCCTGTATATCTCTCCCAACTGGTATTCAGGTTCTACACCAAATATGCACTTGGTGTCTTCATAAATGTACTCGTTTTTGGTGACAACTTCTACTTCAGGGTCCTCTTCGACCATAGGGGCCTTCTTCTTCTGTCGCTTTGACATATTGAATTCAGAATCTTCCTGTTATACATGCCATTATCATCATTAAGACATTCCTGACTACGTTGCAAACATTGAGACAACATGTGCAAAATTTCACTTTAACTATGTTTACCCTGACAGCAATTAGTTAAATGAAGTAAAAGGTGTGCAAGCTAACACCGCTATCTGCTACTAAAACAATTCTATCAATAACATCGAGTGGGGAGCAAATATACATAAAAATGAAGGAAACTCGGGCTATTTGCGGGTGCCATGCTCATCGCGCTGCGCGGGAAAGACAGTGGAAATTATGCGAGTTCTCATGGTGCATTTTCAGGAAGAAACGTCGTCAGTGCAAACTATGGTCAATAACTATATGCAGTGATAAATCCCCCTCCACCAGCTTGGGTTCAAAATCGGCCGTGAACCGATTTTGCGCGGAACAGCGCGGCGGGACGCGACTGGTCTGAAGGATATGGGAAGCATGAAAGGGAGGCAACCAATCCAAGCATCAAAGGAAAGCCATGAAAAACCGTCCCCTATCAAAACATCATCACACAAGACGGATTGGTGTAGACAGCGTAACGACCATTCGCACCAAACCCCCTATTCTCTAAGCGTAGGGTTGCATAACGAAAAGCCGTGGAGTAAAACGCCCTCCCACGGACAGTTATGATACAAATCCACAATTATATATGCAAGTGAACGAAGGGGCCATGGGAAAACAGCCGCAACAAAAACCTAACCGTGGGAAAAAAATCATCAAACGCCCAAACGAAACGGGATAATGCAAAAGAAGCCTACATGGCACTGCTGTGTAATCGATGGGAAGAAAGGTGGTCAAGCTTCCACAGTTGAGCCACCTGGACGCGGGTACCGACATCGGGGGTCCTTGCAAGTTTGAAAGAATGACAGCACAACGAGAGCGACAGTCGAAAACAGTCCAAATTACAATAATATAATAATAAACCTGACCCCAAAAATATATAGTCAACGACGTGCTGTGGGGAACGAAATAAAAATTGGACGACGGAAATAAAAATATCAGAGGACGTAGGCATATTTCCTTCCACAACGTCGGGTGGCCAAACCATCAAGTTATCCACAAAGCTTATCCACATCGGAGCTTTGTAAGACTTAATCGTCGGAGCAATAACGGAAACAAGATCCGCAATGGCGGAACCGTAAAGGACATCAACATCCGCTATTGGCATAGTCTTCATCGGAGGAGAAACGACTAAATGGCCAGAAGGATATTTACTTTCTCATCCGCAACGATGAAATAAAAAATTCCATCACGCCTCACTATGTAATGTCTGAAACGGAAGAGAGAACAACTAAATATCGGGAAGGTTAGCGCTTTTTTCATCCGCAACGGCGGAACCGTAAACTTTAAGGATCGGCGGCAACAACAAAGCAACAGCGGAGCCGCAAAGGATAAATCAAGCCGCAATAGGCAAATATCGGAGGAAAATAAAATAAAGATCGGAAGACTAATGCTTTCAGCAGCCGCAACGGTGGAAGCCCAAGGCTTATGGAGCGGTGAAAACAATGACGCGAGGCTTTACAAAAACAAAGCGAAAATTGGGAGACCTTGCCATCTACCATCCACAACTGCGGCCACCAAAATAACAATACACTCTGACTCGAAACCAAAGGTCATCCGACAAACACATCGGAGAGAAATAACGAGGATGAAACTCATTATTCCTCCATGAGGATGGGGTTGCTAGCGAATGCTCTCCCGACTCAAACTCTTGAAACATATTCAAATCCAAAACAAACGTGGATCATTTCAGGAACCAATATTTCTTAAGAATCAGTGAATCAAGTTAAAGAAGAAGAAAATCAAGCTAATAAAACAAATGAGGGTCCCGAAATTTTTTGGAATTTTGGGAAAATGTTGCAGCTGCAACACTTTCTTATCATACATCTTCCCAACATTATTCTCAATTGTGTCTAACTTCATCTGCAATTTCACTACCTTTCCAAGTTTCCAACTACATGAAATGCATTTAACTTCTCATGAGGTCTCATTCTCATTTTCTAGAGGTATTGGTTCAACACATGGGTACCTTGATACCCAATCAACTTTGAATTTTCTCCCTATGTCCCATTGGCCCTTTTTCCTTTTCTGTGAATGCACTATGTCACCTTGCAAGGAAAAATATTCAACATTTGAACTACCAATTTCAGATGGAAATGCATTTGTCTCACTTTGATCATTAGAGGAATGTATTCTACCATCCATTGTATGGGTTGCAGATGCATTCTCAAAAGTGTTGACATATTTCTCATCGATACCTTTCTCAAGAGAGCTTGAAGCATGAATAGGATGTGGATTATTGGATTGAGGCTTTTGAAAATATGATACTACATCCTTTTCTTTTCATGTTTTATTTTTCTTTCCACAATCCATGTTTGACATCTTACTTAATATTCCAAAATTGAAATTCCAAATTTATATAGAAACCAAAAGTGAAGCTTGCATGAGAAAAATGATATAAAATTAGTACAATGGCACATTATCAATTTATATTGACCCGACTTATAATGAGTGTTTACATTGACTCTTTCAATGACTTTTAATTGACTCTTTCATTGACTCTTTCCCCGAAGGAGGTATAACACTAATACAACCGGAAGGTGTCAATGAAACACAACTACACTGACTAGATTCAGGGAAAGTGGGGACTCCACTTGTTATCTCGTCCTTAATGGTCCAGCGGACATGTGGGGACCTGAATCTTGACAAACTAATAAACTAATAGAATCAGAAATTATGCTCGATCTTGGCCTCCACTAACCTATTGAGGTCATTATTGTGTTCAAATCACGCAAATCTCTTCAATGTGAGATGCATTTCATATCATGAAAAGTTTTATATTGAAAGAAAAAGTATAACTTTATGTAGACCTCAAGTATTTCTATTATCACTTTTTTATGAAATTTACATGACATTTACCTCAAAGTGAAATTGACATTGGTAAATGAATCTAATCTTGAAATCCAAAGAGAATAGGTATTGCAACATATTGGATAAACAAATCAAGATCAAAATAATTTACAAGCAAAGAAATCCAAATGAAGATCAATATAGTTTACAAGCAAGGAAAGCCTAGATTATGACAATGACATGCCTATGGTGGTAAGAAGATCACAAGTAAAGAAAGTCAACAAAAGTGAACATTTTATAAGCAATGAAAGACATTATCAGTTTAAGTACAAATCAACAAGCTCAAAATACAACATTTTTGTTTGAAAATAAGATGGAGGTCTCTACACATGAGAAGAAGATTGATATACCATATATTATCCACATTATTCTTTTGGAAAACAATCCACAAAATTCAAACAAGCATGACATACATCGTGCCGCAAAATCCCAGCATTCATGACATACACATATGTAGACTTTGTTCTATGTAACATAAAGGATCATTGCCTTAGATGATGACAAATGTCTCCTATGGTGTGTACTGAATAGGTATATAATGCCCCAATTTTAACACAAGTTCTATAATTTCTTATTCACCAACTTGAAATAACAAGCATTGACATCACATCAATGAAGAAATGAATAATATATCAATGAATTCTAAGCCCAAGTTGTACACCTTGCAAATGATCCTTTGTATATTTAGCCAAAATGCCTAACTTTTGAAAGATCCACTAAATGAATCTATGTATCTAGCATAACCTATCATTTTCAATAAGGATACTGAGATGCTCTATCTTCATCAAAACACATTAGATAGAACACTTATCCTCCATATTTTCTTTGTTATACAAAGCTAACAATGTATAGAAATTAGAGTAACAATGTCGAGCATAATATCAATCACTATACATAACATAGATTCTATATGTATAATACCTTCAGCATCTACGCACACAATTATCATGTTTATAGGTTCCCATTGATTATCTGGATTTCGATTGCTAAACTCAAATTCAATTCCATATAAAATAAAGATTTACACAGATGACTTACTCTTCCATTAGATTAAAACAAGCTAATAGATTATATTTTCACTGTTATTCAACTCAAAGACTTCATATAGAAAATCATTCTAATTCTTATTCAATTTTTTGAGCCTTCCATACAATGGAGAGATCGAGCCTGTCATATTTAATTTAAGATCTGGGAATGAATAACAGCAACAAGCAGTCTTAAATCCCTTATTCTAGGCACTTTCTAGGCATGAAAACATTGAAAAGAGACCAGTAGTAATTTTGGGAATCATTCATGAGGTAAACACTCTTCATCTTGGGTTTTGAGTTTAATTCCACCATAAAAAATTCCCTAGTACTCAAATTTGGGCACCTTTTAGGCAGTTTTGAGCACAAATAGTGGTCAAAAGTCATATTGCAGCCACTGAAAAGCAATGACCAGAAGGCTATAGGAAATTCTAGGTTGAGATTGAAAGTAGAAGTACCATCAAAACCCAACTCTGAGCATAAACAACAGTAAAAATCATCTAAACTTTAAGTCTGGCTAGTTCTGAGTTTTATGGTACAAGAGGCCCCCTACGATGATAAATGAAATTAAAAATGAGTACACAAATAATAGAAGGTGCCACCATAATATTATCATAGCAACCTCTCTATTATTGGACTCTCACACGCTATAGATTTGTTTCAGGCCTAGATTTCACTATTCAACTATAGAAGGTGCATGGTCATGCTATGCTTGAACGTTTATATATGCATACACAAAATGATGTCCAAATTATTATTGTCACCAATTGTATCATGTTTTTTCTACCCAGAACTTCATTGTTTGACTAGTTGCATTGTTGTTAACTTGCTAGTACTTATGCATGTTGTCACCAGTATAGCAAGTCAAATCCTTCAGAAAATCATAACAAAACCTACTTAGTTCTGAAACGTTAGGCCAGAAACAATATGCTAAGTGCTAGGTCTAATATTCCTTATCGATATAGCAATAAGTACCCATGTCATCCAAGCTTTAAAAGTACAAGGTCTAGTGAAGGAATCACTAGGATTACCCTCATCAAAATTATGGGTATCATTACCAATATATACCTTTGCTATTGGTGGATAGGATAGAACTATTGGATCTTATACTATATATACTTCTATCTTATAGCTACAGATGTTTTTCATACTACTCTTGGTGCTATTGGTAATTCTACATGATATGGTATTGGATACACCACTAGATATGGATATGAATGAGCAACAACTTGTTTTACAACCCTAGTTTATGCCACATATACTATTTTCCCTGAATTTTCTCATAGGTATTTTATAGGCACTTAATATGCTATAGGTGCTACAAGTTATGCTTAATATGTAATTGTATCAGCAACTAATGATGTTGGTCCTTTGACTGAATCTACCCTTTCTTCCTATGCTACTCCACAAACAATACAAAAGACATGAATACATGAATGAATGCCATACAAGTTCACAACTATGTGACTGATAATGAAGAAAACTATGTGTCCATACAGGAAAGTATCATGTTGTGGGAGGATAGAATTATTTCCAAGCCAACAGTGCAAGAGAGTATAAGCTTCCATAATCTGTAAAGAAGAAAACTGTGTTAAGACTGAAGAATATCCTACTGTGGAAGGAGGATAGAATTCCTACCAGGCCAGATGTGCAAGAAAGTATAAACGTCCATAATAAGAAAGCATGGTTTAAGGCCCAGTAGCTAACCCACATGTCATATATTCCAGTATGGGATGATGACTACCTCAGGTGGTTGAGTTGGAAATCAAACATGGCACTAAAGCTGCCTCTAAATGTGATACAAAGAATGCCAGCTACTTCTGTCAACAATGTAAGGGAAAGTGCCATCTATGACGAACTATCCAAACAATATAATCTAAGGGGAATCCAGAGATTTCTATACCATGAAGATATGATATCCATATCATAAATACCAGAATTACATTTGGGAAAAGGATTCCTTGCAAAAGGTAAACACCATCTTCTGGTCATTAACCCATCAAAAAATTTTGATAGTTGAGAATCTAAAGAAAATAGGGATCCATCGATCATAAATGATTGAATAATTATTGTCAAGGATTTAAAAATGAATTAAAATTCAACATATTTTCCCTTCACATCATAACACAATGTTTCAAAGATATTCACTGGCAACTAGGATTGATTCTTATGCACCTTGGATCCTAGCTGCAACCCAGTACCAAACAATAGGCATCCCTAGGGTGACAGGATAGGAAATTTTTCCTCCTAAACATAGAGTTTCATCCTGTTACCCCCCTATTTCCATAATGTGTTCACCTTATGTTTTTAGAGGAATGCCAAGATGATTCTTAGATATTATGGAAATGGAAAAGGGGCATATCTTCATTTCTAGCAACGTTGGGTCAACTTCAAACCCTAGAAAGCAATTCTAGTTTAGTTTTGGAAGCCATAACAGTGACAAAAGTCATCAAACATTATAAACAGAGGTGAAAAGTGCAAATCTGGGCGGTTCCTCTGGGTTGAATAACCCGCATGGGCAGTTCTGGGTATGTCCCAGCCTCCTAACAGCCTTAAACGGTGATCCTGGGAATTATTTCAACCATCAAACAACATGTAACACCCTAATTCTTAAATCCAGGTGCATCTTAGACACTTCTAGGTAGTCTTAGACAATATTTCCAACACATTATCTCAACCTTAGAATTTATTCACATTTTAATAAGTAATCTACAAATTTCTATTAATTTGTGTAAAAGGGAATAACTAACAATTGTTTAAACCATCACAGGAATAATGATTTAGAAAAGAAGAAAACACAGTTCTAATCATTCTTTGATAACAAATTGTACTTCAGCCATTTTTTATGTTCCATATATCCTCTTCACGTTTAGAATGTTGCATTCTGGATGAACCTTTAATTTGTGTACACTCTTATTGACTTCTGCCTAGTCTATATAGCACCAATTAAATTTGGCTTATTTGCATTCTACAGGGCCTGCAGCATCTACTCATACAGCTTAGTCATGTTCAACTAGGCAAGGGATCAAAGCTTCCAAACCAGATCAATTGTTACCCCCCTATTTGCAGAGGGTATTCACTAGGGTTTTCAGGGATCATTCTAGGCTTGTTCCATGGATGAGAACAACAAGAAATGGCCTTGAATCCAATTCTGGGTTGAATCTGAGCTATTATGGGAAAGTGTGTGGGTAAACAAAGTTATAAAACATCAATATGGGTTTATACCAGCCATAAAAAAAGCAGTAACATTAATTCCTAGCATACTCTAGTAGTTGAAAGGTGAGTAAATTGAATTATTGTTAGGTTTGTGGGCAGAGACAGAGTGAGAGAAGAAGACATGGGATTTTTTTTAGGATAGAATTGGTGGAAAGAGTAGATTTGGGTACATTTTGGCAATCCTGAGCTCCTGAA
The DNA here is from genome assembly GCA_001517045.1 of Pseudotsuga menziesii. Taxonomy (NCBI): domain Eukaryota; kingdom Viridiplantae; phylum Streptophyta; class Pinopsida; order Pinales; family Pinaceae; genus Pseudotsuga; species Pseudotsuga menziesii. Next base: position 265,124 of record LPNX010966506.1, read on the forward strand.
AAACCCTAGATCAAAGGCCTAGGAACATGTAAGGTCAATTCTGGGCACATAACAGAGTTAAAGATGTGGTTTTCGTTTTGAGCCAACCTAGAATTATGTTATCATAATTTAAATTTGAAAAAAAAACTGAATTCTTAAACAATTTTAAGATTACTACAAAGAGATGAAGAATCACAACGACAATGAAATACCAAAGATTTCAACCAAAAATGATGATAGACTTTAAAGAACGGAAGTAAATCTTAGCAACAAATAGTTTGGTGTTGAACATCATAAAACCCAGAAAATAAGTATGTTGAATAGAAAATTCCCTGAAAATGTATGGATGCCAATTCAGGCCAAATACAAGGTATTATGGGTTCTTCTCTTGGCCCAAACAATCTTTTCTAGAATTCCTGAAAATATAAATAACACACTTCACAAAATCCCCTTCTCAAATTCCTAAGAGCTTTTTTTGTAGCCAATTTAGATATTAGAGTATTCCAAGAAAAGAGGAGTTACTATCCTCGATGATTGATATTTATGAGTGGGAGTTACTAAACACTAAATGATTTATTGAGAGAGAGGGACATAAATGTGAACATGCCTAACAGCAGTCATTAATATGAGCATGTCTAATGATAATCATTATTGTGAGCATGTGCTATCGCAATTTATAATCTACATAAATTCATTTATTCTACATGTACTTCGTCCTCCTCCTAAGATCCATATTATTTCATGTCGTTTATTCCCGTGTATACACATACATTGGAAACTACATATCTAAATGCAACAATGTATTAAAAAATAGAATTAGAATGAATGTGCATTTTGCTGTATAATTAAGTTTTCCAAAGAATAAATTTACCATGTCAACAAGTTTATCACCCCATCATAAGCCTTATCCAGTCACATGAAATATAAACTAAGTTTCCAAGGTATACTCATTTATTATTCATGGTATTACAATGAAATTACATCAAATATATGCCATCATATTTCAAAAGTCTCACTTTCAAATAAGGGATACAATTCCATTGTGTTCTCTCCTTTTCAAGTAGTTTCCACTGTTATAATTCATCTCACATGGTTGCAAGTCAAATCCATAAACACTAAGCATATCCTCGCCATTTTATCCAAATATAAGCATATACCTGTTGTTTATCAACATAAGAAAATGTAAATAGGAAGTTACTTTGGACTTAACATCCTTAGAAATCTCAGAAAAAAACTCAAAATCTATCAAAAAGAGTGAAAATTCAAGCTACAGGAAATTTTGTAGCGCTTTTGCAAATTTTTGTGTGATAGGCTTAACATAATTTCATAATTTCCTGTAGTGGTCTTGTTACTTGTAACTTGCATCCAAACTTGTGCTACTTTTTTAGTAACTTTTTAGCTTCAAAATAATACAAACTTGTTGCATAAAATTTTTTAGCCATTTCGAAGGTGAAACAAACTTTCGTCGCCACCCAACCGAAAGTAAGTTTTTTCAGTTTGATTGGTCGGAGGCCATGTAAACAACGCGTCGGAGCCATATTCCTTGTGGATCCTCCATTGCGGAAGCTGAGTGATGAAGTGTTCCGCCGGATAATTTCGAATTCTTCGATGTCGTGTTATGATTGTTTTGACTTGTTTTGCATTATCGAAGGTTGGTCGAAGTTGAGTCGGGGTTGCTTAATCTTTGTGAAGCCGCCGTTTAGGAAGTGAGACATATTTTTTTTGGCCGATGCCCGACCTTATGTTTTCTGAACACTTAACGTTTTCATGATGTCTCTGCACCGTATCGGAAGGTTTATAGTTTTGATCGAAGGTTGTAGTCTATTTGCTTTCCGTCATTACGGCTCTCGAGCAAACTAAATGTCCACCATATTACTGCTCTACTCACCGATGCTTTGTTACGATTTTTTTACTGACATGTTTATTTTCCGTGGAGCCCGTAGTATTTTTATCTTCCGCCATTGCGGCTGCGTAATGCCCGAACCACCCGATGTTTATGTCTTTTTGTTCGCCGACAGGGAGCTTTTCCGCCCGATGTTCTAGCATTTAGTCTTTCGATGCCGATGGACTTAATGATCCCGCAGAACTCGTTGTCCATCTTAAACCCACTGTTGTGGCTGTGAATAAGAATTTCCTGCCGATATTTTATTGGTTCTAGCCGACGACAAGGTTGTTTCCCACCACTCTGTGAATTTTTAACCCCTTTTCAGGTGGTGGTGGTTTCTGTTTCTTGTTAGGATTTTCGCAATGAGAGCGCAGTGCAGGGCTTCATCTTGATGATCAATTTTATTATTAGTGTGGTTTAAGTTTTGAAAAGATGCAGTCTGAATTAATGATTAATTTTTGTTTTGTCTGTAGATGGACTCAAAAGATTCTTCAGATCGTTGCTGCAAGAAGACATAGCTAAGCGGTAAAGTTGAGGAAAGTTGGCCGAAAATGATAAGCAGATACATTCTGCGATCAACAGGATCTAGAAGGGGAAAAATGAAAGACAAGGAAGAATCGATGGCAATGAAAAACCTAGGCTTGGAAAGGGTCCTTCAGTTACTGAGTTGATCCCATTTTCTTTGAAATATAACGCATTATATGAATCATGAGTACTCACGGAAAAGACAAAATTGTGAGATTAAACGGTTTTTGGGAAGCCCAAAGGTCAGACGATTGGGGAAGCCAAAAAAATTTGGTTGTTTTTGTATAAAGAGTAGAAAGGGAGAGAGAGATGGGACTTTTTCCCTGGAAAAACTTGTGAACCATTGTTTGTAAGAGGAACTATTTTGTTTTACAATAACAAAATTGCAAATTTTGCCTATTGGAGAAGGTGCTGTGTGGAATGTTCAAATGAGATAAAATGAACAATGTTGAAGGGGAACTATTTTGTTTTCAACTGTGTTTCATTAACTTTGAGAGCGTTCTAACTGTCTGAACCTATGTTCTTATCTTAATGTTCTCTGGTATATTCTGTGATAATTTCCACTATGAGTAATGGAGGTTTTAACTTTTGATGAGCTATTTTGTCATGTATGTCTTCATTCATGTTTATGTGTTTTGATTCTAAGAATAGCTATCTGTGATTGACCTTAACATGTGAACAGTATTACATTACTCATGAATTAATTTTTTTCTCTCTAGAGACGGCTTAGTTAATATGTATTTTCTAGTTGTGTTTGATTTAGATGCGAGAGAGTCTAAGATGAGAGGTAAGAACCTGCGCATCACATTGTGATGCTCCTTGAATTATTTATCAATCCGCATTTTAGATAGGCACTTGCATATCATACTTTAAGTCAAATACAAAAATATATACGGTGGATCGGGCCGCAACCGGTAAAACCTTTTATTTTTGTCACTTGACCTACGGTAGCCAAACCGCAAACCAAACAGATTCCCTACACCAAACAGTCACGGGCTAGTTGGGAACGTTGACTGGGGAGAATCCCTTACTGTTTTCGCCTGCAAAATTCCAGGCCTCAATAGTTTTTGGTGCTAAAGGGAGGGCCGCCAGTGCATGGCTGGCCGAGGAAACCCATTTTCCCGAGATTATTCCACCGGCGACAATTCAGAAGACAGTTTGGTTCCCAATCCTATTCCTGAAGAGAAGGGTAGAGAAAATTTGTATTATGTAGACAACGAAGTTTTTAATGACTTGAGAAGACACACTAGGCATATGTACAGAAGATTGGAGGATTACCGATTATCCATGAATTTCCCAGAAGAGAATATAAAAGGAAAGATCGTCCTATATTGGAAGACTTAGTGTTGGTTGGAGATTTGGAAGAACTTGTAGAAACAGCCTTACAGGAAGTTGTACATCCTTTGAATCAAGTAGGTCCAGATACTCCTTACGGTTATCCTATTCGTACTCCCATTCATTCACCACCTCACTCTCCACCCAGACTCATGGCAGGAGTAAACACAAATCAGCCACCCAACCCACCTAATCCACCACCTGCTTGGAAAGCCAGATCACCTTTAAACCTAACACCTCCTTTGCACGATTTACCTCGATCTTTTGAAAAGATGCTACCCAAGTTTGATCCAAATGAGAAGATGTCAGTAGATGATCACTTGCAAAGTTTCTATTTGGCAATAGAAGGATTAAGGGCTGGGGAACATGAGGATGTTGTTTGTAGACTTTTCCCACATACCCATAAAGGAGCAGCAGCATCATGGTACTTTGGTTTTCCTGCCAAATCTATCCCTGATTAGAATACCTTTGAAAGGATTTTTAGAAGTAAATATGCAACCCAAAAAACTCACGCAGCTCTCATGAAAGGACTATGCGCCTTAAAGAAAGAAAAAAAAGAGAAGGTGCATAGTTTTACCCAAATATTCGTAGCCTATCTTAAGAATTTTTCTGAAGCTAACAAACCCTCGGATAAAGTACTGATTGAATATTATACCTCAGCTCTAGGACCCAAGATGGCCATGTTTGCCAAAATGAAGGCCAAACCTACGTTAGCTGAGACTTATGAGGAAGCAGAAAGAGTAGAGGCTGAAAGGGAAAGTATTGAAGACTATCCTGAACGATCGGGATAAAAAAATGTTGGGAGGAAAGCTTTGTTATTTGCTAAGCCTAAAGAGGAGCAATCGACAGATTTCGAAGGAATGGAAAAAATGATGCAGAAGCTTTCCAACAGAATCATAGACTTGGAAAAGGAAAATGAAGCCCAAAAGTTCTACAAGCCTTATTACAAGAAAAGGGAAGATAACAATCAATCCCAACCCCCTCCTCACAGCCCTGCATCTATGAACTTAACAGAGGTAGGAATGGATAATTTTTGCACTTTCCACCAACAACCCCATTCTGAAAAGAATTGTCCTCAATGGATAAATTCAATGACGTTGGTCATGAATCAGCTTCTAGATTCCTGTTAACTGAAGACAACGATGAAGAAGGGAAAGATAATAATAAATCAACAAAAAAATAGGAGGATGAAGCTATGGTTTTATGGGACTGTGTATCGTTGTTTGATGCCGAGAAAGAAAAGGATTTGAGATATGAGGGCATCCTGGAAACAAATATAATGACAAGAAGCCAGGGGTTGATCAAGGAAAACAGTCTGATTCTCCCGAAGATCAAAAGACTCCAAAAGAATGTTAAGAAATTTCAAAATAGCTCCTCAACTAATAAAATTCCGGAGTTTACCATCACCAGTCAAAATCCTAGACAGACCTGCATGCCTACTAAGCCCAATGAAGAAAAAATAAATAATGTTAGATCGAATCTCACAGAACATAAGATGGATTATGACATTATGGAGGATATCAAAAAAGTAAGGGCAAACATCTCATTATTCCAAATGTGCAATGTGCCACAGCAGAAAGAAAATCTATTGAAAGCACTTGAAGTATCAGAGGAGACGCTGTCCTCAGCCTCAAGAAGAAGAAATTGGTGAAGAAAGTATGGGAGGTAAGCCCAAAAGCAAGAATCCACCTTTTCTCCTCACTTTTGAAATTTTCAACCATAATGTGCATAACTGCCTTGTAGACTCGGGGTCATCAGTCAATGTTATGCCGCTGTCAGTCTGCAAAAAGATAAATGGACAACCTAAACCATCTACCTGGAGGGTCGTTCAGTTGAATAGAACGAATGTGAAAGTAATTGGAGAAATGGAAGATGTTATCATTCGCTTATCTTCAAATGATAAGGTGTGTCAAGTCATCGATATTGTGGTGGCTGACATACCGGAAGCTTATGGACTTGTTTTGAGCAGATATTGGTCGGCAAAGTTGAACGGATATTTTTCCTCGGACTGGTCGCATCTGTGGCTGCCATATAAAGGAATCCCAAATCAAATTAAAGTCTTGAAGGAGCCCCATATGAAGCACAATGTTACTTAGTTCGAAGAAAAAAATGAGCCAGTGGATTTTGTTTTGGGAAACTACTTTATTGAGTTGGAACCGGGAAACTATCAAGCGGAAGAGGCCAGCAGTACATCAGATGCTCAGCCTGATCTCCTTCGGTTTTCATAGGCTGATGAAATTGATTGTAAAATAGTATACTTAGCTGTAGATGTAGGTGTTAATTCTTACTCAATAGCGGTTAGCGATTTTTGGACGCTTTTCTTTGATGGTTCTAAAACTTTAAAGGGGTCAAGAGTTGGCTGTGTCCTGATTAACCCTATGAAAAACAAATATTTTCTTTCATGTAGGTTAGAGTTTGAATGTATCAATAACACAGCTGAATATGAAGCGTTGGTTCAAGGATTAAGAAAAGCAATTGAATTAAAGGCAAATAATCTGAAAGTGTTTGGAGATTCTGAAATAATTATAAAACAAATTCGGAATCAAATACATTGCAATTATCCTCATTTAAAAGCTTATCAAAATGAAGTATGGGATTTACTTAAATATTTTAATGCATTTAATATTGTATCGATTCCAAGACTTAAGAATGCAGTGTCTGACTTGTTGGCCACATCAGCTGTGAGGCTTGTGCCCTCTAATAATCGGTGCTCTGTTGAATTACTTTTCAGGCCCTCGGTTCCAGATATGATTACCAATCTACGAGTGTTCGACGATGATCAGCATATTATAGAATGCTTGTCAAATGACGAAGCATTCAAAGGGGCGATTATTGATGATGAAGAACATCAGGCCGAGCTGAAATTCGATAATTTTATTCCTAAAGGAGTCGGGACTTTAGAACAGATGTTTGATTTAAATGAGAAATTTAGAGGACCAGCGAATGTGAAGACTCATAGCTCGTCTCTACAGTTCGAGTTGATTAATTTGGAAGCCAACATCGAACCTAAATATGTGAATCTAGGAAAATGCTGCTCCCCAGCTGAAAGGGATAAGTTCATCAGTCTTTTCAAGCAACATAAAGATGTTTTTGCCTGGACGTATGAAGATCTGAAGACATATGACACTCATATTATCCAGCATGTTATCCCCATCAAATCTGGAATCAAACCTTATCAGCAGCCTTTAAGGAAAATACATCCAAAATAAGAACCGTTAATCCAGAGTGAAGTTAAGAAACTATTGGATGCTAGAATTATCTTCAAGGTTAGACACTCGGAATGGGTTTCAAATCTGGTACTGGTAAGGAAGAAATATGGAGAAATCGGGGTATGTGTGCATTTTAGGAACTTAAATCGCGCTTCAGATCAAGACAATTATCTTGTTCCACCCATGGAGCAGATATTGCAAATGGTTTCAAGGTCTGAACTATTCTCTTTATTAGATGGATTCTTAGGCTACAATCAAGTTGTAACACCCCGGTTTTGACCCCGCTGCATTAAATGTACATGATGTATATAGTAAATGATCATGGTGCGGAGCTAAAGGCCAAGGCCCCACCATTGATTGGTTATGTTATGTTTTGGATTTGAATTTGTCACCGATGGTATATCGGGGCATGCAGCATACATTATGTTTGTCATCATGTAAATATGCATCATAATTAATTAAGTGAACCCGACCAGCTACGATCGCGGCAACTAAATCGAAAGGGGCATGATTTTTCCCAAGGATGAGGATGTGGGGGAATTTATCCAACTTTGGCCAATAGGGTGAAAATCCATGTGTCTTCTTACCTTGTTTTATTCCAACCACTTTCATTAAGAAAGGATGCTAGTGGTTGAGGCAGTTATGATCTTTGGGGAGTGGGGTGGCAGGACTGTTAGTCCTCACCCACATGCACACTCCATCCTAGTTGACTTCACTATGGCTGGGAAAAATGACTGCCATCACTCACGCAGGGATCTCTCTTCTCCACGTCTGTGTCGAACACCCATGCTCTTCCAATTCACGTTCTCCCTGTAGCCTACTCATCCTCACGCATTGCCTCGATTGTCTGACTTATTCTCACGCACAGGCTCCTTGCGGTTTGGTCTCACGCAGCCCAGAAAAAGGAGTGGGGGCGCCTCTACTGTCATTCACGTTTTTTCCCATAGCGTGGAATCGGGTGTTCTTGACCCGTATTTGGGTTTCAGTGTGGATTTCCTCTCACGCACTGGGCTCTGGGTGGTTGTTATTCACGCGGGAAACTGGGAGCTGTTTGGTCTTTGTCACCCACGATTTCCTGGAGGAGGCCATTTCACGTTCAAGAACTGTGTGCGGTCTACATAATTCTTATCTGTTTGCTTAGTTGCTCAGGAACGGACTATCGTTTCCCCATATTGTGAACTGTGTTTGTTTTTATGCCCTGAGGCTGCTGTAGACGGTTTGAATTCATTTTTCCCTGTTTAAGTTGTGACAGCTAAATTAATTGCCTGAGTGCAATGGTTGGTCTTTGGACTATAATGGGAGCAGGGATGGGGGCTTAGTTTTGCTTGATAAACCTGGTGGCTGGAAACCACACAGACAGAGCTAGAGTGTTGGCCTTCTTCTCCATCACCCCTGAAGAGCACTGGAAGGGAATGCAGGGCCTGAGGGACTGTGTAGCAGAGAAGGGACTGATTCCTTGTGTTGGGTGTGTTTGGGTGTCTTAGAGGTCAGGCTAGCTCTGGTGTAGGTGTTCTTGGCTCTATAATGAGCTCACTAGCTTAGCAATTAGCCTTTCCCAACTCCTGGATGGCCTGATAAACCCAACTGTGTTGGCTTGGCTGTGTCTTGTATACCTTTGGCTACGTGTAAGCCTGCTAGTTCCCTTATTCCTTGGAGAATCATGCCCAGCTCAGGGGTGGCAGCGCTGCTGAGAGATTAAGGAGCACGCTGGCCTATGGTTGGGTGGAATGTTGCAGCGACATAGCTGGCTGCGGATCAAGCTCTTCATAAGATAAGTGATCTTGTTCATTTTACTTCTGCAACCTTATTTTCTGCTAATAGAGATGATGAACATGTTAAATGAATGCATGCATGTATGAATGCTGTTGGTTTCCATGGTGTATGATGATTAATTGCATGTTTTACTTCAATGCATTTCCTCTCAGCATTATGTTTTCTGTAATTTAGTGCATACATAGGTTCATGGGGCACTTAGCCCGTGTGTTTGAAGCTTGTAGTCGCATCCTCCTTGCTGGTTGGAGGCACGAGGACGTGACATTATGGTATCAGAGCACAGTTTGGCAACAATGGGCCTCTATGGGCTGAGAAGGAGCAATTGACAAAGGTGTATCTCATTATTCCCAGCCGAATCAGTGGACGACTGGTAAAAATTCAAAAGGAAACAGTCTAAGTGTTGAGCGGTCGGACCACTAGAGGAATTGACTTTCGTCGTTGCGGAAGAACTGGCGAAGTGGACGTCCACTGTTGCAGATGAATCAGTGAAGTTTCCCATCCGCCGTTGCAGAAGGGTTGGTGGTTTCCCAACCGCCGTTGCGGAATACCAAATTGCCAAGTCTTCCGACGGGGAAGGACTTCCGACGTAGCAGAAGCCTGGCCGACAAAACAGTTTGAGAAAAATCGAAAGAAGTTGACGTTTGGCGAGCCACCGTTGCCTAAGCCAAAGTCACTAGTCTTCCAATCCAAAAATCCACCGACACCCGACGTTAAAATTGTTCCAAGTAAGTGACAATCGGAAGAAGTTAACGTTTGGCGAGCCGCCGTTGTGGAAGCCAAAGTCACTAGTCTTCTGATCCAAAATTTCTTCGATGCCCGACGTTAAAATCGTTCCAAGTAAACAGCCGTCGATCGGAAGGAAAAAGTGTTCGTGCGTTCGTTGTTGTGGAAGCCAAAGTCATTTGGCTTCTGATGTAAAAGGACTGCCGATGTCGATCAAGACAGTTCACCGTTGCGGAAGAAAGAATGCTTCCGAGAGCCGCCGTTGCGGAAGAGAAAGTGATTGAGCGTCTGCCATTGCGGAAGCAGAAGCATTGCGGCTTCCGACCAGAAAGGATGCCGACACCGATCGAAAGGGGAAAGCATTCCAGGAGCCGCCATTGCAGAAGAGAAAGTGGTTCGAGAGCCGATTCTGCAGAAGAATAATTTGGGGAAGAGACCTGATTGAACAAAGGAAAATTCAGTTGTTTTACAGTGAAATTTCAGGGTTGAAAAAGAGAAACTGGCAGCAATCTTATGTGCCAGATTGCGTGAAAAACATAAATTTACAAAGCCCCCTTGACCCCCGTCGTCCCCCTCAGATAGACATTCTTTGATGAAGAAATCCTGTGTTGGGAAATTTGTTATTTTATGGTTATTCCAAGATAAGGTAAGTGATTCTGATTTATATGTTATGCATCTAACAGTTGTGTTACTAACATGTTTGCAGAGTCATAGTTACCTTCAAGAGAAGTATTCCAGGTAGTGCAGTTTGACAAGTGGTGGTTCAGTATGAGAACCCATGATGGGTATGATGCTCGGGATTCTTATGAGCGAGCAGAAGATGCCATGGGAGAAAATGTCCGTAATAGAAATGATGACATTGAGTCCAATGGAAGGTGATTCCAAGGGACACCGTCAAATGTTGCAGCTACCATGAGAAGCTTGATTAAGGCCCAGGAAGAGCAGCATCAGTTGAATGCTGCTATGTTGTAGAGTTTGACAGAATTGCAGAGAAAGATAGGCTCTGGGCGAGGTACAGCAAGACCAGAAGGTAGTAAGAGCAGCACTAGGAGAAGGAGAAGGACTTCTAGTGGATCATCTGATTCCGAAGAATCCAGTGGGGATTCAAGCTCTTCTTCTCATAAAAGGAAAAGAAAGAGACACCATAGGGATCGCTCTCGAGATGAATTTAAGAAAGCTAAACCTCATACATTTGATGGCAAGGTAAAGACTGGACAAGAGGCTGAAGCTTGGCTTCTTGGGATAAAGAAGTAATTTCAAGTGCATGATTATTCCGGAAACATGAAGGCAAGAGTTGCCATATTTAATATGAATGGAAGAGAATCCATTTGGTGGGAACACTTCAAGCAAGTAAAGAGGATCAGTGAAAGGAAACTGAAGTGGAAACAGTTCAAGAAGTACTTCAAGCAAAAATACCTATCTGACAAGTATTACGATGACAAGATTAAGGAGTTCCATGAGTTGAGGTTGGGACAGCAGACCATGGAAGAGTATGCAAATAAGTTTTTGGAGCTGTTGAGGTATGTCCGGTACATCAGAGATGAAAAAGTGAAGTTCCAGCGTTTTCTAATTATATTACCTCAGTCTTACAAAGATAGGATTGAGTTTTATGAGCCTAGAACTCTTGAAGAAGCAATAAGGAAGGCTAAGTATTGCTATGAGCAAAGAAAAGGTAAGTCGGATTACCATAAAGCATGGAAGGACAAGAAAAATGAGAAGTTTGACCAAAGAAAGAAAGGTTTCAAACCTTCTAACTTCAGGAATCAGCAGAAGCAACCATCTCAAGCTGCGAATAAGCCAGTTGGAGTGACCGGAGAAAAGCCTAAGGATCCACAACAAAATAGAGGGCCACTTCAGTGTTGGAAATGTGGACGACCCCACATGCGCAGAAATTGTCCACTCGAGAATGAGAGTGCAAGACCAGCTTATAATGTTCAAGAAGCAGAAACATTGGGTCAAGTAGCAAGGGCAATTCCTAGGATCTATGCAGCACTGGAGGACCGTCAGGCAGATCACCAGTCAGCTGTGGTTGAAGTAGCAGGTAAGATTGTTGAGCAATCTGTTTCTATTTTGATTGACCCTGGTTCTACTCACAGTTACATTACTCCTAGAGTAGTGGATATTTGTGCTTTTAAGAAAGTAAAGCATAGGAAATCTTGGTTAGTTCAGCTAGCCACTGGAACTAAGAGAAAGGTCAGTGAAGTGGTAGAGAAATGCCCATTGGTCATGAATGGATTGGTCACTTGTGTGGATCTGAATGTTCTACTGCTTGGTTCCTATGATGTTCTCATTGGAATGGATTGGTTAGAAGCTCACAGGGTGAAGCTTGACTGCTACAATAATACTTTCGAATGCATAAATGAAGAAGGGAACCTAGTAGTTGTGAAAGGTATTCCAAAGGTGATTTCAATACGGAAGGTTTCAGCAATGCAGTTAAAGAAGTTCTGTAGGAAGGGTTTCGAGTTGTATGCAGCTCAGATTTTGGAGGAATCGAGAGATGAAACTCCTAGGTTGGAGGACTATTAGGTGTTACAGGAATTTAGGGATGTGTTTCCTGATGAGATTCCAGGGATTCCTCCAAAGCGGGACATTGACTTCACTATTGAACTTGTGCCAGGAGTAGCACCAGTGTCCAAGGCACCTTACAGGATGAGTACACCGGAGATGCTATAATTGAAATGCAATTGCAAGAGTTGTTGGAAAAGAAGTATATTCGACAGAGTGTGTCTCCTTGGGGAGCACCGGTTCTGTTTGTAAAGAAGAAAGATGGTACACTCAGGTTATGTATTGATTATAGACATTTGAACAAGGTTACTGTGAAGAATAAATATCCTTTGCCTAGGATTGATGACCTCTTTGATCAAATGAGAGGAGCAAGGGTATTTTCCAAGATTGACTTAAGGTCTGGTTACCATCAAGTGAGAATCAAGGATGAAGACATTCATAAGACAGCCTTGAGGACAAGGTATGGGCATTATGAGTTTGTAGTGGTACCATTTGGTCTCACAAATGCACCAGCTACATTTATGTGCCTTATGAATAGCGTCTTCAGCAGGTATTTGGACAAGTTTGTTCTTGTTTTCCTTGATGACATTCTTGTTTATTCTAAGAATGAGGAAGAGCATGAAGAGCATTTGACACTGACATTGAATTTGCTCAGGGAGCATCAGTTGTATGCAAAACTGAGCAAGTGTGACTTCTATAGAGATAGAATTCAGTATTTGGGTCACATTATCTCAGAGGAGGGTATATCTGTGGACCCTGAAAATATTGAAGCCATTATGAATTGGCCTACTCCAAGAAATGTGACAGATGTAAGATATTTTATGGGACTTGCAGGATACTACAGGAGATTCATTGAGGGATTTTCCAAAGTTGCACATGCTATCACTTCTTTGCAAAAGAAGGGGATGAAGTTCGAATGGACATCGAGATGTGAAGAAAGTTTCCAGCGGTTGAAAAATCTTCTCACCAGTGCACCAGTATTGAAGATTGCAGAACCAAAGAAAGATTTTGTGGTGTGTACCGATGCATGCGGACAAGGGCTTGGAGGAGTCCTTATGCAAGACAACCACGTGATATGTTATGAGTCAAGAAAGTTGAAGGAGCATGAGAAGAACTATGCCACTCATGATCTAGAGCTTGCAGCCATAGTACATGCTCTCAAGATGTGGAGACATTATTTGATGGGCAGGAGATTTGAGCTCAGGACGGATCATTATGGACTGAAGTATTTGTTTGATCAGCCTACTTTGAATGCTATGAAAGCAAGATGGCTGGAGTTTTTATGTGAGTTTGATTTTGAAATCAAGCACATAAAGGGAAAAGAGAATAAGGTAGCTGATGCACTCAGCAGGAAAGTGCAAGAAATGCATGTGGCATCTCTTAGTATTTTCCAATCAGATTTGAGGCAGCAGATTGCCAATCATGTTGCCGGAGATGAATTGTATGAGCAAGTAAAAGACAAATTGCATCAGCAAAGTCTTGAGAAGAGGTATGAGGGATATAAATTGGAAGAAGATGGACTTCTCACTTATAAAGGCAGAATTTATATTCTGAATGTAGCAGATTTGAGGAGAATTGTCATGGATGAAATCCATCAAGCTCCGTATTCTGGTCACCCAGGATATCAGAAGACAATTGCTACAGCTAGAAAGCAGTACTTTTGGCCAGGTATGAAAAAGGACATGGTTGAGTACATTTCAAGGTGTATGAAGTATCAACAGGTAAAGGTTGAGCATCAACATCCTGCAAGTTTGTTGCAGCCTTTTCCAGTTCCGGGATGGAAATGGGAAGTTATTTCCATGGATTTTATTACAGGATTGCCAATGACTTGGAGACAACATGATTCCATCATGGTTTTGGTAGACAAGTTGACAAAGGCAGCACATTTTATACCGGTTAAGTCTACTTATGAAACTGGTGACATTGCAAAGATATTCATGAAGGAGATATTCAAATTGCATGGATTGCCGAAGGCAATAGTCTCTAACAGGGATGTCAAGTTCACTTCCAACTTTTGGAAGGGGTTGTTTGCAGATTTGGGTACAAAGCTAAACTTCAGCATGGCATACCATCCTCAGACAGATGGGCAAACCGAGAGAGTTAATCAGGTGCTTGAAGATATGCTTCGCATGTATGTGATGGACAAACCAACCAAGTGGGAAGATTACTTGCACTTGGTGGAGTTTGCTTATAACAATCGACAGCAGGCATCCTTGGGGATGAGTCCGTATGAAGCTTTGTATGGAAGAAGGTGTAGGACACCAGTGACTTGGGATAATCCAGTGAACAAGATTGTGCTTGGACCAGAATTGCTCAGGGAAATGGAGCAAGAAGTGGTAAAGATCAGGCAGAAGTTGAAAGCAGCACAGGACAGACAGAAAAGCTATGCAGATAAGCATAGGGTGAACAGGGAGTTCAGTGTTGGGGATCATTTTTACCTCAGGGTGAGGGCAAGGAAGAGTTCCTTGAAGCTTGGAAGTTGTGCCAAGTTGTCACCAAGATATTGTGGGCCGTTTGAAGTGCCTGAAAGAATAGGGCCAGTTGCATATAGACTTGCATTGCCTGCTAGCACTAGAGCTCATAATTTTTTTCATGTTTCTTTGCTTAAGAGATATGTACATGATCCTAACCATGTGATAAACTGGGATGTGATTCAGGTGGAACCCGAGGGAGAGTTCCGAATCGAGCCAATGCACATCCTCGACAGGAAGGTCACAATGCTCCGGAACCGAGCCATAGGGCAGGTAAAGGTGCAATGGGAGCACTACGGACCTGAAGAGGCTACATGGGAGCTGGAGGATGCCATGCAATTGGCACATCCATTTTTGTTCAATTCTGCAAAACACTGAGGCAATGCCAGTGTAGCATTTTGTTCAATATTGTAAGCACTGAGGATAGTGTTATTGAAGGGGGAGGGGAATGTAACACCCCGGTTTTGACCCCGTTGCATTAAATGTACATGATGTATATAGTAAATGATCATGGTGCGGAGCTAAAGGCCAAGGCCCCACCATTGATTGGTTAAGTTATGTTTTGGATTTGAATTTGTCACCGATGGTATATCGGGGCATGCGGCATACATTATGTTTGTCATCATGTAAATATGCATCATAATTAATTAAGTGAACCTGACCAGCTACGATCGCGGCAACTAAATCGAAAGGGGCATGATTTTTCCCAAGGATGAGGATGTGGGGGAATTTATCCAACTTTGGCCAATAGGGTGAAAATCCATGTGTCTTCTTACCTTGTTTTATTCCAACCACTTTCATTAAGAAAGGCTACTGGTGGTTGAGGCAGTTATGATCTTTGGGGAGTGGGGTGGCAGGACTGTCAGTCCTCACCCACACGCACACTCCACCCTGGTTGACTTCACTATGGCTGGGAAAAACGACTGCCATCACTCACGCAGGGATCTCTCTTCTCCACGTTTGTGTCAAACACAGGGTGCTCTTCGAATTCGCGTTCTCCCTGTAGCCTGCTCATCCTCACGCATTGCCTCGATTGTCTGACTTATTCTCACGCACAGGCTCCTTACGGTTTGGTCTCACGCAGCCCAGAAAAAGGATTGGGGGCACCTCTACTGTCATTCACATTTTTTCCCATAGCGTGGAATCGGGTGTTCTTAACCCGTATTTGGGTTTCAGTGTGGATTTCCTCCCACGCACTGGGATCTGGGTGGTTGTTATTCACGCGGGAAACTGGGAGCTGTTTGGTCTTTATCACCCACAATTTCCTTTAGGAGGCCATTTCACGTTCAAGAACTGTGTGCGGTCTACGTAATTCTTATCCGTTTGCTTAGCTGTTCAGGAACGGGCTATCATTTCCCCATGTTGTGAACCGTGTTTGTTTTTATGCCCTGAGGCTGCTGCAGATGGTTTGAATTCATTTTTCCCTGTTTAAGCTGTGACAGCTAAATTAATTGCCTGAGTGCAATGGTTGGTCTTTGGACTGTAATGGGAGAAGGGATGGGGGCTTAGTTTTTCTTGATAAACCTGGTGGCTGGAAACCACACAGACAGAGCTAGAGGGTTGGACTTCTTCTCCATCACCCCTGAAGAGCACTGGAAGGGAATGCAGGGCCTGAGGGACTGTGTAGTAGAGAAGGGATTGATTCCTTGTGTTGGGTGTGTTTGGGTGTCTTAGAGGTCAGGCTAGCTCTGGTGTAGGTGTTCTTGGCTCTGTAATGAGTTCACTAGCTTAGCAATTAGCCTTTCCCAACTCCTGGATGGCCTGATAAACCAAACTGTGTTGGCTTGGATGTGTCTTGTATACCTTTGGCTACGTGTAAGCCTGCTAGTTCCCTTATTCCTTGGAGAATCATGCCCAGCTCGGGGGTGGCAGCGCTGCTGAGAGATTAAGGAGCACGCTGGCCTATGGTTGGGTGGAACATTGCAGCGACGTAGCTAGTTGCGGATCGAGTTCTTCATAAGATAAGTGATCTTGTTCATTTTACTTCTGCAACCTTATTTTCTGTTAATAGAGATGATGAACATGTTAAATGAATGCATGCATGTATGAATGCTGTTGGTTTCCGCAGTGTATGATGATTAATTGCATGTTTTACTTCAATGCATTTCCTCTCAGCATTCTGTTTTCCGTAATTTAGTGCATACATAGGTTCATGGGGAACTTAGCCCGTGTGTTTGAAGCTTGTAGTCGCGTCCTCCTTTCCAGTTGGAGGCATGGGGACGTGACACAAGTATTAGTAGCTGAAGAAGATAGACTAAAAATGACGTTCAGGACCAGGTGGGGAACTTTTGCTTACAGAAGAATTCCCTTTGGACTCACAAACAATGGAGCTACCTTCTATAGGGCTATGGACATAGCTTTCCACGGTCTGATTGGCTGCAGTGCTGTAGTATACCTCGATGACATCACGATATTCTCAAAGAAAAGAGAGGAACATGCATTTCATCTAAAACAGATTTTCGAACATTGTCGAAAATATGGTATCTCACTAAACCCCAAGAAGTGCGTGTTTGTTGTTACAGAAGGAAGGTTGTTGGGTCACGTGGTTTCTAAGAAGGGGATCTCCATAGACCCAGAAAGGATCAAAGCCATCGAACAGATTCCCTTACCCCATAATAAAAAGGGCACGCAATCATTTATGGGGACAATAAACTTCGTGCGAAGGTTTGTGCTATATTTCGCTCAAATTGTTAAACCTTTGCAGCAAATGGTAAAGCAAAGTGTACAATTCAAGTGGACTGATGTAGAGAAGAACGCATTTAGCAAGATTAAAATGGCTGTTGTGCACGCACCCTCTCTCAAAAGTCCAGATTTTGATAAAGATTTTATTTTGTACACTTTCACATCTGATGATTCACTAGCTGCTGTGTTACCCAGAAGCAAGATGGGGGAGATGAGTTCCCCATATCATTTATGAGCACTGGTCTGCAGGGGGGCGAATTGAATTACCCAGTGTTCAAAGCGGTAAAACAATTCAGACCATATATACTGAAGAATTGGACAAAGGTAATAGTCCCACACCTAGCTGTGAGGTCTCTTTTCGTATGAAAGGAACTAGGGGAGAGAAGAGGTAACTGGGTAACAACTCTACAGGAGTATGACCTTGAATTCAAGCCAGCTTCCATAGTCAAAGGGCAAGGATTGTGCAAACTGATGACCGAAAGTAAAGACAATCAAGAACATGACTGGGAAGGTGAAGCTGAGTTACATCTGATGGATGTATGTCCTCTTTTCACAGCTCCAGACTCTTGGTATCGAGACCTTGTGCATTACCTTCAGGCGGTATTGTCACCCGAACATTGGAATTCCAAGCAAAGAAGAGCATTGTGTCTTAAATCAGCCTCATATCAAATTATTGAAGGAATATTATTCAGAAAAAATTATAATGGAGTCCTTCTTAGATTCTTAGAGAAAGAAGATACGAAGAAGGTAATGATAGACTTACATGATGGGCCTGCTGGAGGACATTTCTCTGGAGATACTACAGCTCATAAAATTCTTAGAGTCGGATACTATTGGCCCACGTTGTTCAAAGATGCACACGCCCATGTCAGAAAATGCGACATTTGTCAAAGGTGTGGTGGAAGACAGGTTAAAGCAGCAGGACCATTGAAGCCTGTGATGATAACAGAACCTTTTGAGTAGTGGGGGATCGATATCATTGGGGAAATAAAGCCAAATTCTTCCCTACAACATAAGTATATTTTGACGACAACCGACTACTTCACTCGTTGGGTCAAAGCCATTCTGTTGCGTAAAGTAAATGAAGATGCGGTCATGGACTTCTTGCAATACCATTTTATAACCAGTTTTGGAGTTCCAATTTCTTTAGTTTTCGATAATGCTACTTACTTTTCCTCGATTAGATTTACATTTGCTCATGAAAAAGGAATTAAGTTGCATTACTCTGCTAATTACTATCCACAGGGAAATGGTTTAGCTGAATCTACAAACAAGAATCTGATTAGTATTTTGAAAAAGATAGTGATAGAAAATCAGAGGAGTTGGCACTCAGCGTTACCGAATGCTCTTTGGGATGATAGGGTCACCCCCAAGAATTCGTTAGGTGTCTCCCCGTATACCCTTGTTTATGGAAAAGAGGCCATTCTAACCCCCAATATCATGTTACTCTCTTCCATAATCGCTCAAGAATCCAAAGGATCAGATAATGAAGTCTTGCAGATGAGGATATATAATCTTCTTAAGGAAGAAGAGTCTAGATCCAAGGCCAGAGAACATTTTAAACAACAATAGGAGTTAGTTAAGAGATGGTTTGATAAGCACAAGGCTGGAACAAAAGAATTCGAGGTAGGAGATTTGGTTCTCAAGTGGGACCACCCCCATGACGAGAGAGGAAAACACACGAAATTTCAACAGTTGTGGGTATGCCCTTTCCAGATTGTGACAAAGCTTGGCCCCTCAACCTATAAATTGCAAGATTTACAAGGGTGGGAAGAGAACTTACCAGTAAATGGTTTAGTTCTTAAACCTTGTTTTTCCTGAGTTTTGTTTTTTGGTTCTTTTTGTGCATAAATAAATTGACTTGGCTGTTTATTTTGGTTTATTTTATTTTATTTTGTCTCGTTTTTGTTTTAGTTTAAGATTTTGACTGATTTCAATAAAAGGAGGCAAACTCTTGATTGCATGGGGAACATCAGAATTTTGGAATGATTAAAATTCTTGAGTGTAAGACTGTGTATTATTGTTTATCTGAAAGAATTTCTTCTAGTTTAGCAGTATTCCCAAATGGCTATGAACACATTGAAGTCCTACTTAATCCTTGTAAAATAAACCAGATCAGAAGGTCTGGAATACTATTTTGAGGCTCCATCCATCTCACATTTTAAAATGTCCTAGGGAGTGATAGCGAAGGGCCCATGGAAAGGAAGCAGGGTAAACAGTATATTATATATAAATGATCCCATGCCAAGAATTGAATGCCAAAAGGAAGATAAGAGTCAAAAGCTCCTATGAAACCAATATGTATCTAAACAAAGTATTGAACCATATAAGTACTAAATTGCCAAAAGTTCCTCTCCGTTCGTGAGTTGAAAGTTAAATATATCTCTCACACAAAAGGACACTATGGATAGAGGAGCCTAAATCAAAATTCAGAAAGAAAGGCATACTAAAAGACTCATATGAAAAGGACAAAAGTCCAAAATCACAAAAAGTGCAAAATGGCATGGGAATGAGGAACAAAGGAATATTGTTGTTTACCATATGTTACTATCCTGTGGCATCTAAGCTGGAATCTACCCGAAGACAGAGGTAATAAATGAAACTCATCTTCCTGGCCTCAAAAGAGTTATCTTGACTTGGAAATATTGGTTTCCATTCTCCTAAATTGGACTACCATCAATGATTAAAAGTACATATATTTGCCATTTGAGAAATCCAGACATCTGGAAGAATACAACATGTTCATTTTATTTGTAAACAGTCTGTTACTCAAGAAATAAATTGTCCAGAGATCTAGGTTCACCAGGTAGTCACCAATTGTTGCAGCTGCAACTGTTTTCCCAAATTTTTGAAATTTTGGACCCTCCTGTTAATTTCTATCTTGCCTAGGATCGTTTGGATCAATGAACTTTGTTTTTGTTTTCCTTTTGCTACAAGTTTGGACCTTTTTTTTAAGGTTAACTCTCTTCATGCTTTTCGGAAAATTACTTATGTCTGAAGTTGTTCTGGGTGTTGGAATTTAGAGTTTGGTTTTTCCTTTTGATCTGTGATTTCTTTCTGTGTTCTTGGAGGCCTTTTTCTCATGTTCACCACTGTTTCGGAGGTGAAACAAACTTTCGTCGCCACCCAACCGAAAGTAAGTTTTTTCAGTTTGATTGGTCGGAGGCCATGTAAACAATGCGTCAAAGCCATATTCCTTATGGAGCCTCCATTGCGGAAGTTGAGTGATGAAGTGTTCTGCTGGATAATTTTGACTTCTCCGATGTCATGTTATGATTTTTTTGACTTGTTTTGCATTATCGAAGGTTGGTCGAAGTTGAGTCGGGGTTGCTTAATATTTGTGAAGCCGCTGTTTAGGAAGTGAGACAGATTTTTTTTTGCCAATGCCCGACCTTATGTTTTTCGAACGCTTAATGTTTTCATGATGTCTCTACACCGTATCGGAAGGTTTATAGTTTTGATCGAAGGTTGTAGTCTGTTTTCTTTCCACCATTGCGGCTCCCGAGCAAACTAAATGTCCACCATATTACTGCTCTACTCGTCGATGCTTTGTTACGATTTTTTTACCGACATGTTTATTTGTCACGGAGCCCGTAGTCTTTTTATCTTCCGCCATTGTGGCTGCGTAATGCCTGAAACCACCCGATGTTTCTGTCTTTTCGTTCATCGACAAGGATCTTTTCCGCCCGATGTTCTGGAATTTAGTCTTTCGATGCCGATGGACTTAATGATCCCACGGAACTCATTGTCCATCTGAAACCCACCATTGTGGCTATGAATAAGAATTTCCTGTCAATATTTTATTGGTTCTAGCTGATGACAAGGTTGTTTCCCACTGCTCTATGAATTTTTAACCCCTTTTCGGGTGGCGGTGGTTTCTATTTATTGTTAGGATTTTCGCAACGAGAGCGCAGTGCAGGGATTCATTTTGATGATCAATTTTATTATTAGTGTGGTTTAAGTTTTGAAAAGATGCTGTCTGAATTAATGATTAATTTTTGTTTTGTCTACAGATGGACTCAAAAGATTCTTCAGATCGCTGTTGCAAGAAGACATAGCTGAGCGGTAAAGCTGAGGAAAGTTGGCTGAAAATGATAGGCAGATACATTCTGCGATCAACAAGAACTATAAGGGGACAAATGAAAGACAAGGCAGAATCGATGGCAATGAAAAACCCAGGCTTGGAAAGGTTCTTTCAATTACTGGGCTGATCCTGTTTTCTTTGAAATATAATGCATTATATGAATCATGAGTACTCACAGAAAAGACAAAATTGTGAGATTAAACGGTTTTTGGGAATCCCAAAGGTCAGATGATTGGGGAAGCCCAAAGGTTTTGGTTGTTTTTGTATAAAGAGTAGAAAGGGAGAGAGAGATGGCACTTTTTCCCTGGAAAAACTTGTGAACCATTGTTTGTAAGAGGAACTATTTCGTTTTACAATAACAAAATTGCAAATTTTTCCTGTTGGAGAAGGTGTTGTGTGGAATGTTCAAATGCTATAAAATGAACAATGTTGACGGGGAACTATTTCGTTTTCAACCGTGTTTCATTAACTGTGAGAGGGTTCTAACTATCTGAACCTATGTTCTTATCTGAATGTTCTCTGGTATATTCTGTGATAATTTCCACTATGAGTAATGGACGTTTTAACTGTTGATGAGCTATCTTGTCGTGTATATCTTCATTCATGTTTATGTGTTTTGATTCTAAGAACAGCTATCTTTGATTGACCTTAACATGTGAACAGTATTACATTACTCATGAATTAATTTTTTGCTCTCTAGATACAGCTTAGTTAATATGTATTTTCTAGTTGTGTTTGATTTAGATGCGAGAGAGTCTAAGATGAGAGGTAAGAACCTACGCATCACATTGTGACGCTCCTTGCATTCTTTATCAGTCTACATTTTAGATAGGCACTTGCATATCATACTTTAAGTCAAAAATACAAAAATATATACGGTGGACCGGGCCGCAACCAGTAAAACCTTTTATTTTTGTCACTTGACCTATGGTAGCCGGACTGCAAACCGGATGGATTCCCTACACCAAACAGTCACGGGCTAGTTGGGAACGTTGACTGGGGAGAATCCCTTGCTGTTGTCGCCTACGAAATCCAAGCCTGAACAACTTCATCAATCATATATAGGTTCAATCCCTAGTTCTGTGGACCAAGCACCAAGTCTCATTCAGTCTCAGTAAGTTGCATTGAGTTCAACCTCAGTCAATAACAGACCAAACAGGAGAAAGGACTAGAAACCAAGTTTTCTTCTCTTCACTAATCATATGTGGTTTGATTCTCTACTCCTATGGATGGATAAATGTACCACTTCTTTTTGTCATCTATTGCTACTCCTTTTACCCATGAATTTACCCCACCTCAGTGAAAAAATCATAGCTCACTTTTCACTATCTTGAAAATTTTGTACTCTCTCAAACCTCAGGACTATGGACTCCTCAGAAATCAGATAAGAAACTTCTCAAAAATTTATCTGATGTAGCTCACCCAAAAAAGAAGTGCAATGTACTGTTGTAATCAACATGTTTCTCCCTACATTCAATGCATGTTGCTACTGAATATACCCAAAAAATAGACCTCAGATAAGTGTAAACTTATTGCGTTTGGAGAGGG
The DNA here is from genome assembly GCA_001517045.1 of Pseudotsuga menziesii. Lineage (NCBI taxonomy): Eukaryota > Viridiplantae > Streptophyta > Pinopsida > Pinales > Pinaceae > Pseudotsuga > Pseudotsuga menziesii. Next base: position 287,843 of record LPNX010966506.1, read on the forward strand.
AAATCAATTAGATAGACTCGGTCGAGTCTAAAAAATTTGAATTTGCTTTCTCTTATGGAATGGCTTCAACAATTGGTATTATTTGGTGTTTTAAATTCGGTTGGAAGCATTAGGCATATTAAAAGTTTCAATCAGTTGGTACAACTGGGAATACTATAGTTTTCAATCAGTTGGCACCATTAGGCATACTATATCCTAGGTTTCAATCAGTTGGAAACTTGGCATCACTAAGAATATTATATGTTTCAATTAATTGGCACCATTTAGCAGCCTATTTCCTTCCTAGGTTTCAAACATTAGAATGCCCCAGTTCCCAACTCAAGGGGCAAAGGAAGGGATACAAGAGTCTGTTGTGCAGATATGTTAAGATGGTAAAAATTTGTTGAAGTGTGTTGAAAGCTTAAAATGTACCAGATTTTTTTATGTTCTCCATGTGGATTTGATGGGTTGATTCCATCACCAAACATCCTGAAATGGGGGTCCTACATTTAATTTTAATGTTAAAATTTAAGATAACGTTACTACATTAACTACAAGAATTTATATTGAAAGATCAATACAATTCCAATAGGGAGGTCAACTAGATGACATGGTTGGGATTAAAGTGTTTATAAAGTTGTATCTAGGTTTTTAGGAGGGTTTGCAAGTTTTTTTTTCTTCTATTTCTTTAGGTTGATTGGGTTGCTTCCCAACAAGTCTTATGGGGATGGCGAACTCAATTCCTGAACCAATCGACTGACCAGTTCTATCAAGAACCAATATTGAACTGGTCCGTTCAGGACATATTTGGTCAACTAGCCAGTTCATCTCCCATCATTTTGGATCAATTTTGGCCAAAACCATCTTAGAAATGGTCATTTTGGAACTTTGGTTTGAATTGGATGGTTATTAACTTATAATAGTCACTCTAACAACCTACTCCACATGGTCACACTACAAAAAGGAGGTCCACTGTCAAGTACTGACACTCATTTGTTTCAAAATAATGCTCAACTTATGTCAAGCACAAAGCAAATTATGTTATATCCCTCTAAGAACAAATATGTTTTTGTTCCCCCTCAACCCAAGGATATGTAGGTGTCAACCCTTCTGCATAGGTGCATGAATAACACACAGTTAGTTTGGTTCTTCAGCAGAACCTGTATAAGATATGCACCGAGACCAATGGTGCAACAGACAAGGGTGGGTGAGGAGATGCAGGTTCAAGAGCTATCAACTGCCAGCTGGTTAATTTGCCACTTTTAAAAGAGATCAACATGACACAAAAAGGATGTTGTTCATCCAATTTTTGCATTAAAGGAACAAATGAGCCTACCCATATACCTGTCTAACATAATGTCCTTCACCATCAATAATAGAAACTAAACATGACATGTGATATTTGTGACAGAAGAAGAGATGTGACAGAAGAATCCATGACAGAAGCAGTTGTGGCAGAAGATTTTGTAATGGAAGAGAAGTTGTGACGAGAAGAGTTGTGACGGAAGGAACTGCGACAAAAGAAGAGTAAAGCAATTGAAAAGGACAGTTCGATGTCCTTCACCATCAATAATAGAAACTACACCTGACATGTGATATTTGGACACATAATCAAGTCCTTGAGATGGGTAGAACCAGGTGCGCTTACACAATGATGGGATTTCCAAACTAGAATTCATTTTCTTTACCCCTGAGAGGCATAACTATGAATCAAACGATTTGTAAACCGATGATCTGCTAATATCGACATTAAGAAGATTAATTTTTTGACACAAATATCACAAGTGACAGATTAGTGACAGGATCTATGTAACTTCATCCATAAAGTTCACATGCCAATATATCATCTCTTTCCTAAGATCTATTTACTATAAACCTGCATTCTTGACAACCATAAGAAATTATTGTCTGCCAACAAAGCCTCCATACATAGGTAAGCCATCCACAACCAATAGTGTAATTGAAATAGGAAATCTAATAACAGATATTGTCCCTTATTTTACTTAGTATCCACACATTTCCAAAACTTGAACGTCCTATGTTTTTAGATGGCCCACAATATGGGGGATTTTTCAAATGTATGGATAGGAAACAGGGAACCCCCAGGGACCATACCAACTAATCCAACTGAAGAGGAAGAGAAATATGATGCTAATCAGAATATATAGAGGTCACGATTACACAGTCTAGCTACCAAGCCTGCCATAGTGATAGTTCCCTATGCTAAAATGATCAAAAGGATCAAACCATACTAACGTTGAAAAGAAAAGGTAATAAACAATAAGGGTAGATGTTATAGCTTCATTTGAAACTAAACTAGCACCCTAGAAACATAATACAAATTCCATCTCAGATCCTAGATCGTATTTCTCTTCCCTTCACGTAATTCCCCATTCTGAAGCAAAAGAGGCTTTTGGAGAGAGGGGCACTCATGGGCAGACAATCGGTCCTATAAAAAGTATAAAGAGGGGGTTAACACATAAGGTTGGTTCCCTTTTAAAATCTATAAACTTCAATAGGAAAATCCATGGCATAGTGAGTAGATCCACATCTAGAGTAGTGATCAAACAATTATCACAATCGATATTAGCAACTAGGAATGGATAGTTTTGTTTGAAACCAATTAGAACTAGAAGACGTGAAGGAAACCCTCTTGCAATGTGATTTTGTGCCTCACTTGTTGCTAGACGATCTATCAATATAGATAGAAAGATTCCTGTCATGATCCAGGGCTATATCTAGAGGAAGGCACTCGAGGAAAACAAAAGCACTCGAGGAAGAGCAATATGAGGCTAATCAAAATATATAGAGGTCACGATTACACACTCTAGCTACCAGGCCTACCATAGTGATAGTTCCCTATGCTAAAATGATCAAAAGGATCAAACCATACTAACGTTGAAAAGAAAAGGTAATAAACAATAAGGGTAGATGTTATAGCTTCATTTGAAACTACCACCCTAAAAACATAATACAAATTCCATCTCAAATCCTAGATCGTAGACCAAAGTGCAACCCCGATATAAAATTCAATCAAATAAACCACCACTCCCTTAGAGTAGAAGACAAAAATATCGAAATAGAAAACAGAAAATTAGAAAGACGTAGACGTTAAATAATCTATCTGCACTGAAAATTATGCAGATAGAAGAAGAAACTAACCTATAAAGTCTACAGATAGAAAGAACCTTGAACAAATGCATAGATCTTACACTCATGAGTCAGCCGCTGTGAAATTGCTTTCCACGAATCCACTATAAAAATACAATTCGTATGAAATCAAGCTTGATGCTGAGCCCTAAATCTTGCGGCATTATATAGCTAAAAAATGTCCCCAATTGACTAAATCTATCAATTTTTTTCTCAAATATGGCCCAAATCGAGTACAAAAATGACTAAGTCTCCATGTTTTTCTCAAATGTGGACCAAATCCACAGACGGAGGATGATTTGGTAAAAGATGGGAAGGTAATATACCAAAACAATTGCTCCACAAACCCAATTCGAGGACGAACTAATTCCACTTTACCCAAATCAATGACGAACTTTGACTAGTTTACCCAAAGATCCATAAATCAGGGGCGAAATACCAAAATTTTTAACCTATCATCCATAATCTGAGCGAACCATCTCCGTTTCTCCTCCAAAATTGGAAATTTCTAGCGATTTGACCTCCATTACCGAAGAAAGTCGGGCGAATCGAGTGGGATAAATTCCATTTAATGAATTTTCACAGTTTCATCGCGTAGGCTATTTAATTTGGGGAAATTATATATATAATAAAAAATGGGCTAATCTATTAAATAAAAAAAGCCATTTTAATATTAAAAATTCGCCCACCTTTTTTTGGCCACTCCTTAAAATTCGCCAATGGGCTATAATTTTCCCCTAAAATCATCTATGGTGCACACTACCTTGTGCTTAACTCCTATATAAGAGGATCCTCCTGAGAACACTCATTATACCAAGTATTTCTCTTCTCGCCTGGGAAGACACCTAATTTTTTTGTTTCATAGTATTGGAGAAGTTTACTCACGACATCCTATTCCAAGACTCTAAAACCTAATCTTGTTGGTGCACCCTATAAAATAAAATAATTGTAAATGATGGGTCGAATCAGAGCATTTACCCTCAATAGGAAATGATGGGTCGAATCAGAGCATTTCCCGACATATGGAAGGCCAAGGATAAAGTCATTCGTTACTTGATGAGAAAAACTCCAAATAATTTTTTATTTTTGAGTATAAAACCCAATGCACACGGATGATAGTCGTGCAAGCTATGTATACGTGAGTTGTAGACTTGTGACCCAGGTGTATCTTCAAAATTGTTTTTTAAGGGGTTCAACTAGATCATCAAGGAAATGGTGAGTAAATGGGGTATAGTGAGTCTTCGTAGGGACACGAAAAGGTAATCAAAGCATGATGTATCAAGTATGTCAACTCATGCTATAACACTCGCCCCCACCCTCTCTCTCTCCATGCGGAAAAAAATGGCAACTACTTAGAGAAATGCATTTCTGATATGGAAATTTCTTAGATAAATGTAGTTCCAAAATTGACGTAATTGATATCTATCTAAGTTCAAAATTTTTATGATCTCTCTCTCTCTCTCTCTCTCTCTCTCTCTCTCTCTCTCTCTCTCTCT
>LPNX010966506.1:293213-397061 GCA_001517045.1 Pseudotsuga menziesii
AAATATTGAAGTAATTGATCTCTATATAAGTTCGCAAATTCATCCAAAGGTGTTAGGAAAAGCCCTTTTATGATCTCTCTCTCTCTCTCTCTCTCTCTCTCTCTCTCTCTCTCTCTCCATATCAAAAAACAAAATGGAAATTTCTTAGAGAAATGCATTTCAAATATTTAAGTAATTGATCTCTATATAAGTTCGCAAATTCATCCAAAGGTGTTAGGAAAAGCACTTTTATGATCTCTCTCTCTCTCTCTCTCTCTCCATGAAAAAAATGGTAACTTCTTAGAGAAATGAATTTCAAAGATTGAAGTAATTCATCTCTAAATAAGTTTGGAAATTCATCCAAAGGTGTAAGGAAAAGAACTTTTATGATCTCTCTCTCTCTCTCTCTCTCTCTCTCTCTCTCTCTCTCTCTCTCTCTCTCTTGGCCCTAGGAAAATATAGGCAGAGTTCTACCAGAATTATGCTCAAGAATATGAATATTCCAGTCGTGCGATAGAGGAAGTTGTGATAGAAGAAGAGATGTGACAGAAGAATCCATGACAGAAGCAGTTGTAGCAAAAGAGTTTGTAATGGAAGAGAAGTTGTGATGAGAAGAGCTGCAATGGAAGGAACTGTGACAAAAGAAGAGTAAAGCAATTGAAAAGGACAGTTCAATTGATCGTGGGTAAGGAGTTAGTTATAAAAAGGCATGCTTTTGGTAATAAAACGTAATTGTATTTTTGGGTCGATAGTTCCTATTGTCAGTTGTAACTAAATGAACTAAAATTGGAATGACATCATGTCAGCTAAAAGAAAAGAGTCGGTTGATTAAGACATGTAGAAGCTTATAAAAGAGGGAACCCATGTTGGTTGGTTTGTTGGTTGGTTAGTGGTGGTTCATCCTAGGGGGTTGTTGTTTCCCAGTTATTGTAGGTCACCATTGTAGCTTGAAGTGAAGAGAGTTGCTGAGTTAGAGGGTCGATCCAAGTTGTGTGGGGATAGAAATTCAAGTGAAGAAGAGAAGAAATACGTAGACCCAAAACCAGAGAGCATGAGAGGAGATAAATCTATGTGAATTTTAAAGAATATCTAGAGAATATTCTAACATATGTGAATTATGTGAAGGAAAAAGGTGCTTACATATTTCTCATGCCAGATGAAGAGCACCTTTGTGGTTTTTCCCAGATGGGTTTCCACGTTAAATGTTGTATTTGTGTGTCTTTGATAATTATTTTATGTTGGAAATAAAGTAGATCTAAATAGGTCGCATCACATTTGTTTATGAATATCTCATGTGTGTGTGTGTGTGTGTGTGTGTGTGTATTGCACCGATAATAGATTCAATCTGTAATAAGGCTCTGGTATTAAATGTTTTGATCTCTGTCAACGGATGAGTATGTGATTGTCTTGAATGAGTAACCACAGAGTAAGAAGTGCAATCCTTGGCTTCAGTCGAGCAATTTGATAAAGTATTGTAAGAGTAGAAATCCCCACCTAACTGCAGAAACATGATTTTGGCAGTTCCAAATAAGATATATCGGGTGATACTGCATCTGCATCATAGGTACTACAGACGAGACCCTCCTCTGTTAGTCCAATATCTCGGGCTTTGTTGATAGCTAAGGATGTGAACCTAGGTCGATCAAAAGTGAGCTAACAAATGGTTTTGTTGTTGGTACCATGAATCATTTTGGTGGGGAAATATTTTGGCACCGGACAAAGCTGTAAATTCAAGAGTGGGTGGATTTTAAAGCATTAGAGTTTGCATGGGAAGAAAGTGAAGGATCGCAGTTGAATCCGACATAGTGGTTGGAGCGATACATCTATATAGATATTCATGATATTTTCTTTTGCGAATTTCTATTTTTTTTCATGAGTGGTTGTTGAAGCTAGCAACCCAGTCGAAAAAATTTCAAGGAGGAGAAACGGTAGAGGGGAATCCTCAATTGATTCAGTGGCTAAAAAGTGTTAGCAACCCCATATCTAGGGATGTCAATTTCTGGGTTGACATTATTTCAAAAGGATACGGCACTGAAATTGTTGTTGACACTATAAGGTCATATAGTGAAACTAAAAGATAATTTTTCCAAGGACCAAGAGGATGATACCTAACATCTTTGAAAATTTGGATAAAGATGCTCGTATGCGAGAAAGGGATCCTAAGAATGGAGTCTGAAGAATAAATATTTGTGCATGGATATATTGGGTAATGTCACGAGACAAGATATGAATAAGATGGAAAGGAATAATCTGAGATGTTTCCTAGTGATAGCGAGGCTAAGCTAGAAAGTGGGAGCCTGAGGAGTGGAATCCTATATTTCATTCGGGAAAGAGAAGAAGGACTGCGACAAGAAGAGGAAGTTGCAGTGCGAACTAAGGAGAGGACTACGAATTGGTGTCACGCTTTGATGAAGGTCTTGCGATGAGGAAGAGGAAACTGCCAACCTATATCTGAAAAAGAAGAAGAATCCCCAGATCCAGGTATGAGTACAACATACCCCCGACCCCGCGTACATCTCTGGAGGTCAGATCAAGAAACTCATCTCTTAGTGGTTTTGTTAATAAAAGTAATAACATGGGAATAGTAGACAAGGGACTCCCACTAGCCAAGCAGTTCCAAGAAAAAATATAATGTTTGAGAATGATATAAAGTTACCAATATTTAATGGAAATGGTTTAGAAGACCCTGAAAAACACTAGTTTCTATGCAAATCCATCTAGACCATGTGATAGGTCCAATATGAATCCATCAAGAAGGCTCAGATGATCACAGCCCTTAGGGGGAATGCATTGGATTTGTACATGAAATTATCCATGGTCCCAACAAGAGTCCCACACAAAACATTAGATCAAATCTGAGAAGGATTAATAGATGAGTTCAGAAATCCCAAATCTTAGTCGTAGTGTATTACGGAGATAAACGAAAATAAGCAATTGCCTAAGGAGTTTGTTTGGAACTTCGACCAAAGATTCAAGAATTTGATGTCCAAAGTAAGCTTTCAAATGTCGAATGTTCAACACAAAGAATGGTTTATTGCGGCATTGTTACCACACATTCGAATTCCCTTAATGCAGAAAAATATTGTGTCCCAGACCGAGGCTCTAGAGTTGGCTGTGAAATTGGAATCCTCACTGGTTAGAGAAACTGGTGCAGAAATTATGCAAATCCAGTCATAACTATCCAAACTTACACTACAACTTCAATATATTAAGAAAGGTAAGGAACTACAAGAAGAAATCTGGTGTACCAGTTGCAGAACCAAAGGACACCACAAAGAAAATTTCCCAGCATTTATGAACTATGTCGCATCAGGAACGCCAAACCCGATAAATAAACAAAATATTCCTTGGTGTGGAATATGCCAGACTAGAGGCCATCAGTCAGAAGAATGTTTATACTTACAGAATATTGTAGTGCGTTTGTCATATACTGTAAGTTCTTTCGATTAGGCCATGATGATAAATACTGTAGAGCATATCAGTTGTTGCAGGAGAAAACAGTTGATACCTATTTAGTGAAGAATGAAGAGCAAATGTAGGCTCAGTGAGCTCGGGCTCAATATCCATAGGCTCAGTATTCTCCATCCCAATACCCACAGAACCAATATATGCAACAACAATACTCTCTACCCAGGGGGGGGTGGAAATTTTAGAAACTGAGGATAAGGAGGAGGATTTGGTCACATAAGAGGCCAAATTATATGTTATAATTATGGGAAACCAGGACAATTTTCCAAGGTCTGCACGAATCCTACTAAGACATTTTTTTATTGTAAGGCTTTTGATCATATTGTTGAGGAATGTCCTCAACTGATTGTGAAGTGGGATGCTAAGAATGTGGGAAATTTGAACCATTGCAGAATCCCAATATGTATTAAATTGAGCACATAGATCTATGGACAAACACACAACTCACAAGATAGATCACACAATTTACTCACCAATTGAAGAATGAAACAGTGAAAAAATGGATTGCAGTTGTGAATGCTTTCATTTATCAAAAAATTAATTAGATAATAATTATAATTAAATGCAATGGCTAAATAGCCACATGCAATTTGAATCCATGTGAGGAAATTCGAATTGGTTTGAATCTACTTGACTGAATGGTTAAATGACCTTGTCTAAATCATTATCAGAGTACTGAATGGTTAACTGGCCTTGTCTAAATCATTATCGGAGTTCATAAGAGTTCTAAATCACAACCCAAGTGTCTAATTCAGTGTTAACTAAGCCTAACTGACTGTGGTAGGTGACAAATGCACCTATCATGCATGCAGCCATGCAAACCTAGCGCTAACTGAATGTAGAGGACTAGAACTTAATGTAACTGAATCCTAACTTAGCTTGACTAGTCACCAACTCAACTCAACTGACCTTGGTTGGTATCAGCACTCCTAGTGGCTCCTAATTTGTAGGGAATGATCTAGGAGGATCCTAAAATGATGCATGCAAGTGCAATCAGTGGCAGTAGGCCTCAATTAGTGTTCCCCACACTTTAGTAGCTGGAACATGTGCCCCAATTAGTCCAAGTGGACCCAATGGTGCTAGTGGCTAAAAATAGACTGGAAGGACTCCCAATTTAGAAATGACTCTTGATTTAGACATATGACCAAATTGGACAAGGGAGGATTAATAATCCTAACACCCCCCCCCCCCCCCTCGGAATGCTAACTTGGACAATCTGTGGGCCCTGGTAACTAAGACCATTGGTCACCCATTACATCAAGTAAAGTAAAGTAACTTCTCAATACAAGAAGCTGGGGAAAAAACCACATGGGAAAAAATCCCCCCCCTATAACTAAGCAAATAGAATCAAGATTCAATTTTGAAAAACTTCAAAATGTGTTGCTGCAATCTATGTGATGTAGCAAAGCAGCATGCATGATGTTCTATGCATAGGTATCATGGGGCTTGGCATGTAGACTTCTCCTTCTTTTCCCAAAATGATGATGGAAGGAAGGAGGAATGTAACCTTTGTCTCTTGCTAGATGAAGAGGTGTATGATCAGCTCTATTCTTCTGAATGTAATGAGACTGAGCCCTTTCCATGTAGCATCTTACAGGGATTCTATAGCATCTCTCTAAAGGAGGCAAGATTACATGACATAGCGCAAGGGTCTTTCCCTTCTGAGTGTCAGGTGGTTTTCCAATCATCTTCCTAGCTTCTAGTTTGGAAGTAGGGACTTGATATGGATATGAATCACCCTAAATCTCAATCTCATAAACTGATATAGTTGGATCTACAATACTAGTGGAATTTGAAAAAGAAGTAGATGGAATGATTTTACCTTCCCTTGCAAGTGGTTGTTGAGAGTGCACTGGTTTTGAAAATGGCATGAAGTGTGAGAACTCATATGTCTTGGAGGCATGATTTGCAACACCCTTTGCTATGATGTTCCCAGTAGAGATATCTATGATATCCATTGAGTTAGGACCAAATATCACTCGCTTTGGAGAGCCAGTATGAGTCGTCTGGTATACAGATAACAGGTTTGAAGCTAGGGAGGGAACATAAAGTGCATCTTTGAACCTTCCATGTTCAAGCTTGATAGAGCCCTTCCCTTTGGTTTGAACTTTACTATTTTTTCCCAAATTAATACAAGGACCATCAAAAGACTATAAAGAAGAGAATGATTCTTTGGATGCAACCATATGATTGGAAGCTCCAGAATCAATAAGGAAGACATGTGCTATTGAGCAGCTAGCCTTAAGTGCATGACCTGTTTCGAAGTAATATTCAGTGTCTTCTGTGTGGTCATCCTTCCTTGCACTAGTAGGTGTATTAATGTTATGTTTCTTCTTAAGAAGAGTCATTTCATCAAGTTGTCTTCTCATACAAGGGCTTTCTAGATGAAAGCCCCTTCCACAGTATGAATAAAGAGTCTTTCCTTTGCCTTTCTTCTTGCTTCTTTTCAAACCTGAAGGCTCATTTGACTGCTCTTTCTTCATAGGAGAATCATCATTTTGCTTCCCTTTATGATTCACTACCTTAGGTCCTCCTACAACTATTGCTTGATCTATGGAAGATCGACTGATCCCCATTTGGATCAACTTGTCATGGTCATGAGTGAGAGATTCAATGAAAGCATCAAGAGTGGGCATCTTCCGATTTGGAGTAGTGAGCCTCACCAATTTAAAAGTTGATACAAATATTGAGTAGTATGCAGTGAGTTTTGAGAGAATGGAAAGGATGAGTCAACCATCCTCCTTCTCAACCTTTCATAGCTTCAACTGGAATATCAAGTTCTTGAATTTTGTGAAGAATTCATTCAGTGTTTCGAAGTTGGATGGATGAAGAGAGATCAGCTCATTCTCAAGCTGATGGACCCTTAGCTCATCCTGCTTATCAAATGAGGAATCAATCTTATCCCAAATCTCCTTGGGAGTCTTCAATCCTTTGATGTGGAAGAGAATATCTCAATAGATTGACAGGCACAGGCATCCAAAGGATTCATCAAGCCTATTCTAGTACTTTTATTTGTCATGATTAAGAATTGGCTATGCCTCTAACTCCATTATGAGTCTATAGAGATTCTTGGTGTGAAGCAATGACTCCATGTCCTCCTTCCACTGGTGGTAGTTGAAGGAAGTGAGCTGCTCCATTAGACGGTCCATTTTGAATGCAGTGAAGAAGACAGATTTGTTGTAGCGAATGCAGTGAGGAGTAAGAGTTGCTTGTAGCGAATGTAGTGAGAAGAGTTGATAACCTGTAAATCACACAATCAAAAAGACAAAATAAGGTCGACAGTCTGCACTTTTGAAATTTTCATCACACCCAGCATAGTTGATCAAGCAAGCTTGATCAACAATTCCTTTACTTGGGATATTAAGTGGTAAATTCTCCGCTTCTGGTGCAGTACTGGAAGGAGCAAATTTTCCCAAAAAAGATGATCCAGCTGGAGATCTAAGGAGAAGTGCCTTGTCCATCAAGGCTCTAATACCATATTAAATTGAGCACATAGATCTGTGGACAAACACACAACTCATAAGATAGATCACACAATTTACTTGGCAATTGAAGAATGAAACGGTGCAAAAATGGCTTGCAACTGTGAATGCTTTCATTAATCAAAAAAGTAGTTAGATAATAATTACAATGAAATAAAATGGCTAAATAGACACATGCAATTTGAATCCATGTGAGTAAATTCAAATTGGTTTGACTTTACTTAACTGAATGGTTAACTGACCTTGTCTAAATCATTATCGGAGGACTGAATGGTTAACTAACCTTGTCTAAATCATTATTGGAGTTCATCGGAGTTCTAAATCACAACTCAAGTGTCTAATTCATTATTAACTAAGCCTAACTGACTGTGGTAGGTGAGAAATGTGCCTCTCCTACATGTAGCCATGCAAACCTAGCACTAACTAAATGTAGAGGACTAGAACTGAATGTAACTGACTCCTAACTTAGTTTGACTAGTCACCAACTCAACTCAACTGACCTTGGTTGGTATCGACACTCCCAGTGGCTCCTAATTTGTAGGGAATGATCTAGGAGGATCCTAAACTGGTGCATGCAAGTGAAATCAGTGGCAATATGCCTCAATTAGTGTTCTTCACACTTTAGTAACTGGAACATGTGCCCCAATTAGGCCAAGTGGACCCAATGGTGCTATTGGCTAAAAATAGACTAGAAGGACTCTCGATTTCGACATGACTCCTGATTTAGACATATGACAAAATTGGACAAGGGAGGATTAATAATCCTAACAATATGAACCCCAATCAGAATATCTAGAATATCTCTATTGAACCAAGGGAGCCACATATGTTGTCGTGACAAGAGGAGGTGTTGCGAGTGGAGCAGATCATGAAGCACCGTATGGATAACCATAGGTGTGACCAGCATCACAAAATAAAGTACCATTATACATCCAAAAATAAAAGGAAGTATTATTGGATGCGCAATAAGAATTCATCGATAGGAATCAAGCGTCGACTTCTACTACTACAGCACCTGAAGTACCAATATTGGGAACTCCTGAGAGATTTGACCAATTGTTCCAAAAGCAGCCGACGGGAAAGGTTATTAAACTAAAATAAAAAATTAAAAGTTGTTAAGCGCTAATCCATTATAAAGATGTTGTCGCAGAATTGAAATATTTTATAGAAGAAACTCAAGAAGAGGTGCGGCCATAAAAAAGCGTCAATCATATCAAGAAATTATTAAAGACTGGTCGAGAACCGAGAATGACTTCCCAAATAGGAGATTACAACATGGAATATATTATTCTAGACTTGGGATCCGATGTCAACATTCTAACTAGATAAACATGAGAGAGTATGGGGAGTTCGAGACTCGTATGGCCTCCTTTCTAGCTCTGATTAGTGAATCAGTCGAAATTTCTATCTATCGATTGCTTGAATCAGGTGACTATCGAGTTAGAAGGCCTTAGAACTTATGTCAACTTCAAAGTGATTGACATTGTTGATGACACAAATCTGTATCCCACACTTCTGGGGATCAATTGGGTGATTGACAATTAGACTATTATCAATTTCAAGAAAATAATATTACGCTTGAAAATTCAGAGCTAAGGGTGGTCGCACCAATTGATCCACTAGAAGGTCAGAGATATGTAGAGCCAGTGAGGTAAAGGACAAGGAGATTATTTGGACCATATTTATAACATCACATCTGTGATGGATGATTATTTGAAAAGCTCAGTTGGTGAAGTATTATCTCATGTACATCAGATTCTGGAGAAACCTTGGAAAACTGGCAACATTAATTGCATGAAGTGTCCATGAGAAGATGTGCAATAATTACACAATCTGTGCGACCTGTAGGTATTGAGGTAAGTGATATACCCACCTACGAATTCTTACCTAACTTGGCATCTTTTCTAACATAATTTGAAGAAAGAGTTATAGAACCTCAGCGCTTATTGGCTCTAGATTTTGCACTCAAGGCTACACCTTCTAGATGGTGGGTCGCACATAAACAATCTATCTCCAGATGGAGTCAATGTCAGACGTTGATGGAGATACTATTTGGAGAGGAGATCAGCTATACTGGTCAAAAGTACATAGGATTGGCTAATCCTGTCAAGCACATCAAATTTTGTTGTGTGATATGGGAGGCATGTCTGCGACAGGAATGGGTCCACTAGTTCATATATATGTTGGACATGATACCAAGGAACTAGTACACATCAATTGAGCTACAATGTGGAACTGTTGAATGGGAGGAACTAGATTCCATATTTACACACACATTTGAGTTTTCTAATGATCATCCTTCGATTGATGCTTCTTTGCAAGTGATCAAGATGAAGATATTTTGGGATATCCTTGTGTCAAAGACAAACTTTAATCAGAGAAGAGGGATAATACAGCACTCGATGGAGTGCTATAATGTGACAAGAGAACCTAATGGTGACAACCCACTCGATATAAATATCCCAGAGTCTGAAGTTAATCACGCGGTGGAAGGATTTGGCATTTCAAGTGACCAATTTCTGAATCCGTTGAAAGTCAAGAAAGTAAATATTAGGTCTCCAGAGAATCTAAAATTTTCCAATATTGGAGATTAATGGGACAATGATACTGTTGGGAAGATCATGGACCTATTGCATGAGTTTTAGGATTTGTTCCCTACACAATTTTCATAAATGAAGGGGATTTTCAAAGACCTTGGAGAGATGAAGATACCATTAAATCCCGATGTGAAGCCTGTGAAGCAGCGACCATACCAACTGAATCCGTGGTACAAAGAAAAACTTAAGATGGAGTTAGATGGAATGTTGGATGCATGTATCATAGAACCTATTGAAGAATCTAAGTGGATCAGTCCGATAGTAATGCAAGATAAGAAGACTACATGTGAAGTGCATATTTACGTCGATCTAAGAAAGTTGAACAACACATGTTTACACTACCCATTTCTCAGTCCATTTACATATGAAGTATTGGAGAGTGTCGAGGGTCAAGAATTTTATTCATTCACTAATGGGGTCTCTGGCTACCATGATATTAGAACCGCAAATGAATATCAACATAATACAACCTTTGTGACAAAGCAGGGTTGTTTCCAATACATGGTAATGCCCTTTGGACTCAATAATGCTCCTACCATCTTTTCCAAGATAGTAGTGGTTTCTTTTAAATACTTTATTCATAAGTTTATTGAGGCTACTTTGATGATTGGATGGTGTTTGAGCTCATAAAGGATCATATTGAGATCCTCAGAATGATGTTGAAATGGTGTTGATTGTATCAGATTTCGCTAAATATAAATAAATGTATTTTTTGGGCCTCGTTTGGAATTTTATTGGGCCATGTGGTTTGTCGCGATGGTATCTTGGTCGAACCTACTAAAATTGGTATCATTATCAACCTACCACCCCCTACAATAGTGAAACAACTAAGAACGACATTGGGACATACAAGATACTATCGCAAGTTTATCAAAGGATATGCAGAGGTGACTACACCGATGGAGAATCTATTGAAGAAGGATGTTAAGTTTCAATGAAGAGAACAATGCCAAGAGATTCTAGACACTCTAAAGAATAATATGGTTACAATGCCCATACTATTTTTCCCAGGCTTGAAGAAGGAATTTCACGTACATGTCGATGCGTCATATGTCAGGCTCATCATTGTACTAGCACATGCTGGCGAAGGGTCAATTGATCATCATGTTGCCTTCGCTAGGAGAAAATTATCAAAAAGAAAGAAGAAATATACCACCACAGGAAGAGAAGGACTAGACATGGTATACACTCTTCAAAACTTTCCACACTATTTGTTGGGTGGACATTTCAAAATGTACACAAATCATTCTTCGTTGAAATACCTGTTCAATAAGCCAATGTTGAGGGGGGAGATTTGTCGATGGATTATTCTCTTCCATAAATTTGACTTTGAATTCATTATCAAGACAGGTCGATTGAACTCGGGATCAGACCATCTGTTGAGACTTGAAAGTGGAGAAGAACCTAGTAATATCGATGATAGTATTCTTGATTTGTAATTATTTGCAATCACGATGTTTGATGATCACTATGGAGACATTATACAATTCTTGAGTACTAGATATGCACCATCTAGATTCACTACTACAGAGAAGAATCAATTAGTTGTGCGAGCTCCAAATTTCTAGTTGATCGCTCGACGGTTATACAAAATGGGACCTAATGAAATTCTTCATCGTTGTGTATTGGAACATGACCGACCAATGATATTGAATGAATCACATGTTGGTGTCGCAAGAGGCCACTATGCTGGAAAATCTACAGTGCAGAAGATATTGCAAGAAGGATTGCAATGGCACACTTTGAATGCGGATTCTCGATAATATTGTCGCAGCTGCGATGTCTGTTAGAAAACCGGAAAGTCGTCATGATGAGATGAAATGTTTCTAGTACCTCAGATAAATTTGCAGGCACTTTACAAATGGGTTGCTGATTTTGTGGGACCTATTAATCCACCAGGGAAGCGAACAGGTGCAAGATACATTATTTACTATGACATATTACTTGACCAGATGGGATAAAGCAGCACCAAAAAAGGATTGTGCTACTGTGAATGCTACCAAATTTTTGTCCGACAATGTTGTGACTAGATTCGGATGCCTAAATATTTTGATAAGTGATCAGGGCACACACTTTATCAATCAGTTGATTGATTAATTGAATAAATAATTCCATATCCAGCACAAGAAGATGACACCATATCACCCTCAAGTGAATGGTGTTGTTCAGGCATTCAACAAGATCCTGGAGGACACATTGACGAACATCTACAACGTTCAAAGAGATGATTGCTACCAAAAAATTCCTATGGTACTGTGGGAATATCACACGACCTGTAAGAAACTGACAATATGAACTCCATTTCAAATGGTGTATGGAAAATATATTGGTTTGTCGATGGAATACATTGTACCTATTTTAAGGATTCTTGTGATTACTGAAATGAGTGATGTTGGTGCTATCGAATAAATATTGTCGGTTCTTTTGTAGTTGGAGGAAGAATTATTGTTGCAGGTTATCATCAAAATGTTGAGAAGGAACAATAGAAAGTGTGACACAATAGAAACTTTAAGATCAAGAAATTTCAAGTCGGAGGACTTGTCCTTCTGTATGATAGTAAATTTTTAAAGCATCTAGGAAAGATAAGAACACATTGGTTGGAACCGTGTATGGTAATTCATATCACTGATGGAGGATTAGTACAACTACAAAAGTTATATGGAACACCTTTAAAAGGATTGGTGAATGGAATTCGACTAAATACTTACCAAGATAGTTGTGACTTGGTTTACTGAGAGTTCAAGAAAAAGGAGAAAAAAGGAAAGAGGAAAGAGAAGAAAAGAAAAAAGGAAATGACAAAATATTATGAGTGTTTGGTCGCAGACTTCTTGTCTATCGTAGAAAAATAAAAAGTATCAACCAATTATCTATTTGTTGCAGAAGAAAAAATGGTGGCGTGGATTCTCAGTCTGTCGCAAGAAAAGGAATGTGTTGCGGGAAGAGAAGAGTTGTCGCGTGATGAAATTGGGTCATAAAAAGATAGCTGGATCTAGTTAATTTGAGGACGCAGGAGATTTTGGCGACATGATTTTTGGTCACTTGTATCATTAATTCACCATATCTAACATGGAACTGACAAGCGAAGGGACAATTCGATTGGCAGTTTCCCTATAATGATTAGAAATATTGATCCATGTGACGGAAATCGCTACCACCGTACTATTTATTTCTTGCTCATGTGAAGGAATTATTGATTGAATAGATATGCATATCTAATATTTGTGTCAAAGTTTCATTCATTCTATTGCATCAAACTGAGTACGTTGAGCTATTGTGTCTGCAACTGTAAGAGTCAAGGCAATTTTTCATAGAGTATGGTCATTTCTATCTCCAGTAGAAGCATCGTTGTAAAATTAGGCATTGTGACACCTTCACCTATGTCCATTATCAAAGACACTACCACATTTGTTCCACCAAAGGACATAGTTACAAAGGAAGCACCACAACCACCAAAAATTCCTCCCGCAAGGTTACAACCATACCCACCTGGCATGTTAAAAAGGAAACGATTTGGAACCCACAAGAAGGCGAGAGCACCACCACCATAAGATGAAGAAGTAGGGTTCACAACCATGTTTCCATACAATTTACCGCCCTGACCAGTTGTTACACCTAAGGTTAAAATAGGAAAAAATGGAAAGTATCGATTGGTAGCACTGGTTGTTCTGAAAGGAGTTCGGGTAACGGTGAATAATGGTAAGAGACTGGGAATTTTCCTTCAACTTTATAAGAATCTCAAGATATATTTGGTGATGTTGATGAAATTTTGTCTTGTTAGTCCTGAGGTTTTGTGAAAGTAATCCTTTAAACATGGAAGAGAGAAGAAAAGCATAAATTGAGGCTGCGACGATAATAGAAGAGGTAGAGACACTTTATGCCAAAGAGGTCGAGCAATTTTCTTAGACATGGGAAGCTTTGATCGACGATGAAGAGTTATATAAAGTCACATAGAAGTTGTGCACTACTGAGACATAGGTGAACCAGCTGAAGAAAGAAATGAAGAAGTTTCCATTAATAGAGAAAATGTCTAAGGTTGTTGATATGAAAAGGTTGCAACAACACGTCACACAACTGCAAACATAGCAACAAAAGAGGACTGACAAGGTCATTGAAATGCAAGCAGAGGCAGAAAATGTTATAGACATCATTCAACCTGTACATGAAAAAGTGAAACAATTATTGGGATCAGCATGACTTACAACTTCAGAACACATTAGTTCCAAACTTGTGGAAAAATTGAAGACGACAAAAGCAGACATGCAACAGGAGACTGAACAGGTAGTGAAAATATTTCAAGAATTTTAAGGAAATATCACAATAACGAAGGTTTTAGAATAATGTGGCTCAGGATGAACCACGGGTCAGTGTTGGGGGCATGTTGGACCTAGAAAAATATAGGCACCTGAA
Organism: Pseudotsuga menziesii; assembly: GCA_001517045.1. Lineage (NCBI taxonomy): Eukaryota > Viridiplantae > Streptophyta > Pinopsida > Pinales > Pinaceae > Pseudotsuga > Pseudotsuga menziesii. Next base: position 307,147 of record LPNX010966506.1, read on the forward strand.
TTTTGCTCGGGAATATGAATATTCTGGTCGCACGACAAAGGAAGATATGATGGAAGAAGAGTTGTGATAGAAGAATCTGTGACAAAAGCAACCGTGACAGAAGAAACCACGATAGAAGCAAACGCGACAGAAGAAATCACAACAAAAGCAGTCGCGACAAAATATTCTACGATGAAAGAGAAGCTACGATGAGAAGAGTCATGATGAAAGGAACCATGACAGACAAAGAGTAAAGGAGTTGAAAAGGATAGTTTGACTAATTGTGGGTAAGGAGTTAGTTAGAATAAGCCACACTTTTGGTAATAAAGTGTAATTGTATTTTTGGACCGATAGTGCCTACTATCAGTTGTAGTTGAATGTACTAAAATAGGAATGATAGCATGTTGGATAATGGAAAAGAGTCAGTTGATTAAGACATGTAGAAGCTTATAAAAGAGATAACCCATGTTGATTGGTTAGTGTTTGTTCATCCTAGGGGGTTGTTGTTTCTCAATGATTGTAGATCATGGTTGTAGCTTGAGAGAGAAGAGAGATGTTGAGTTAGAGGGTCAATCTAGGATGTATGTGGATCGATAGTGAAGTGAAGAAGAGAAGAAATACATAGACCCAAAACTAGAGAGCATGAGAGGAGAGAAATATGTGTGAATTGTAAAGAATATCTAGAGAAGAGTCTGCAAGCTGAGTGCGAAGCCAAAAAATGCTAACATATTTCTGATGACATATGAAGAGTGCCTTTGTGGTTTTTCCCGGATGGGTTTCCACGTTAAATGGTGTCTTTGTGTGTCTTTGTTAATTATGTTTATGTTGAATTCATGTATGTTGTGAATAAAGTAGATCTAAATAGGTCGCATCGCATTTTTTTATGAATAGCTCATATATATATATGTGTCTGTGTGTGTGTGTGTGTGTGTGTGTGTGTGTGTGTGTGTGTGTGTGTGTTTGTGTGTGTGTGTGTATGTATGTATGTATATATCACACCGATAATAGATTGAATCCATAATAAGGCTCTTGTATTAAATGTTGTGATCTATGTTGATGGATGAGTAGGTTATTATCTTGAATGAGTAAACAAGGAGTAAAAATTGTAATCCCAGGATTTGATCGAGTGATTTGATAAAGAATTGTAAGAGTATAAATCCCCACGTAACTGCAGAAACCTAGTTCTGGTAGTTCCCGATAAGATATCTTGGGTGAGACTACATCTATGTCGCGGGTGCTACCGACGGGATCCTCCTCTCTCAGGTCGATATCTCGGTCTTTTTGTATAGCTAAGGATGTGAACCTAGGTTGACTGGAAGCATATGCCATATTAAAAAGAGTTTTGGCCTGCCTTCTTCTACCAGGATCAATTACTTCCTCGCATGGAAATAATTCTCTATTGGTGATTAATTTTTCAATCAGTTTATGATTCATAAGAAATAATCCTATGCTTGAGATCCTTCTCTACTCTCTCCTACTTCTATCCAACAATTCCTTGCTCTGATGGTTTTTCTACCTTCTGTTTCCACTACAAAAATGGACAGTCTCTACTTCTTGGGTTTCCAAGGAAAGGATATATCCATATCTTTTAGACTTCACCCTTTTATTGCCTACATGGTTACTTGGGTGAAGCCATATATGCAATCAACAACACTTTGCTTCCCAATGTCCACTTAACTTGTAGTGTCAAAAAAAATTCTAATCAATTCGATCTGGACTACTTTCCATAGTCATTTTATCCATGTTCCCCCTGAATTAATTATTGCTTTGGGTATAAATATTCTTGCGATTTTTCCTCTAAAATAGATATAGCTTGTGTTAGGTTGCTTGCTTCTACCAACAAGATGCCACCCGATGAACTCTCTTCCCACACAATGCACATACATCTGAATACTAATAATGGTTATCACCATGGCATTTTTCCTTCCAATAGTGACAACCATATGGATGTCCTACTTGATGTATTCATCATGTTCTTCTTATTCTTGGTTGTGTTGATTTGCTTATTTATTCCTTGAAGTATTTCTACAAGATGAGTCATTGAACTCTTCTCTTCATTCCCCTTTTGTAATCTACTAAAAGAAGGATGGAGTGGAAATGTATTTCCATATTCCTTTGATATTGTTCCTTCCTATGATGAGTAGATTATGGAATGCCTTTTGGATTCAAAAAAATGATCTTGGATTTTGTGTCCTTTTCCTTTTTTCCACTGAAACATAGGCCTTCATGATTAACCCTTTGTTCAGGTACAATGGGGCTCAGGGTGCCTTAAGCTCTCTTCCCTAGCCTTTGACCATTCTATCCCATCTATCTTAAAAATATCAAACCAGTGCCTCTTGTATGTTTTTCAAAATGGCCAAAATCCTCTTGATAAATATCTAAGGAAGGTGACATTAACAAAGTTATCTCGATCATGATCTTGTATTTGGTACTGGTAATGGGGGTGGATTTGCTTCCTTGGTCTCTTGGACAACTACTTGTATCTTTTCCAATGCCATTATTATTTCTCTTCCAGCTATTGCTTTAGCTAATCCATCATCTAAGTGAGTGTATATTCCTACTAGATATCCATATAGGTTAATCTCTTCCCCAATTACATGAGTTGTAGTCTTCTCTTGTCCAATTCGTCCTTATGGTAGTGAAAGAGTTCATCATTCGGCATGATATTCTTCTATTTCATCTACTTTCTTCATCCAAAATTGAATTTCTTCTTGAATTTTCCTCTTGAAATATCTTAACTCCTCCATCTTCTCTCTTTTCAAGGATTTTCTCATGCTGAATAATTTTCCTCCTAAAATTTATGGAAGTTGCATGACGATCAATGATTTAATTGCTCTGGTACCAATATGACTGTAAACAAGGGACATATATCCCACTCTCTTCACAAAAATGGAGTAGAAAATTTAATTATGTTTATGTTCTTAGTATTATACAAATATATTAGTCTAGGGAATGTCTACAAGGCCTCTATTCTCTAGTAACTTGCACCAGGTAAAATCTTAAGAACCTCCCCAACTCCAATATATATATATATATAATAAATCAATGGATCCTCATGATACATGGGAAAGTGTGAAATGTTTTTTATTAAAATAATATGTGTATATAATTTTTTTAAAATTTTACACATAATTAAAAAAAAGCTTGTAAAATCTAGGCGAATATTTCACAAAATTGTAAAATCATGTTGAATCTTTGACAAAATTATAAAGCCTTGTAAAATTATTGGCAAAAGTATTTGAAAATTTGTTGAAATTCAACTTAATAAAATTTCCTAAATGATTTGTATTCACTTAATATTTTCCTTGTACTCTTACACTATAACACCTTGTAAACAAATCCAAGCTAATTTCTTGAATTTACTCATCACAACTACTTGTATGCTACTAATTTCAAACCTCCTTAGTGATAAAAGGTAGAGACCATAATTTCATAAATGTTTGCAATATACAATTTATCACTTGATCAAAGTGTGAAACTCACTTTGCCTACTGCACTCGGTGTACAATCAATTTTCACAAATTATGTGGTACCTAACCATCTCCCTCAATATAAAAATATTGCTACAACAACACTAGTTATTTGAAGCATTATTTGAAATAGAAGGCTTGATAATATATACCTCAATACTCTCAATAACTTCAATGGATGGTGATGCAGAAGCATAGCTTCTCAAGATCAAAATTTGTTCATTAACTAAGATTTTTCACATTTACCAAGGGAGTTGGTTCCCTAATGATTCAATCTTAATGTTTCTAGAATAGGTGAGTCATTGATTTTTTGTGAATTCATGGATGTAATGAATCTGTTCTTTAGAGATAGAGTTCGAGTAAAACTTTTATAGAGGAATTATAGGATCTGAGGGATTCTAGGAGATATTTCAATCCAAGCGTTATGGATCTGAAACAGATTTCATTTTGTATTTAAGCATTGTTAGGGTATGTTGTAAGGTAGTTTTTCAGATAGCTCGTAGAAGCATTTGGTAAGCTCATTAAATTTGAGACATCTCGTAGAAGCTTAGATAGCTCGCGGAAGCTTAGATAGCTCAAGAAGCAAGTTCTTAGGTAGCTCGCAGAGACTTTCGGATAGCTCACGAAAACTGGGAATATCTGATGGAATTATAAAAGGAGGTCTATGGACGAAGCAAATAGAGATCAAGAATAGAGGTTTCTCTTCTCTGTAAATTGACTCAATTCATTGTATTTCACATTCTGAAAGATTATTAAGGAAAAGAATGATTTCAGGTGTGTAAATTTGTGTGTTCAAGTCAATTGGGCAGATCAAAGTAATGCTATTGTGAATTCTTCTTATATGATGAAAAATTTTATTATAAATTATGAGAAATTCATATCTACACACTTGTATTATTTAAACATACAGAGATTTGTCAAATCATTCATATCCTAATGGTTTATGGTCAAATGAAAGGATAAACTCCTTGTTAAATCCTTGTCAATGTAGAATTCCTTAAGAATAGACAAAAATTCGTAATCCAGGAAGAAGGACAGAACCATCAGAAATCATGTGGCTAGTGTGCATTTGGAGGAGTAAGCGACAATGGAGGATCGACTATTAAAAATGGTCAGAATCTATTGAGGTAAACAGTGTGCAGGTTATGGTCGATCTATAGTTCATAACTATTACGGAGAACTAATCTATGCAATGGTTAATGAACCATAGCTTTTCTGTAACCCTCATCCAATGTAGCTTTGCGTTGGTTTGAAGTTCGATCTATGAGATCCGACGGTCCTGATTCATTACGGGAAGTTCTAAAGTTTATGGTGGGACCTTTGGTTGAAAAACCCATAAAACTATATCCTATGAAATTTTAAAGTCCGATGTTGATTACATTAGAGGCTTTATGTTACTTTGTAATGGAACTGATAACTTTGGTGATAGTTAGCCAAAGTTAGTGGACCTGGAAATTCAAATTCAGGGCAAAGGTTTATGAAATTTGAAGGTATACATCAAGACAACTGTAATTCAAATTCAGGGTAGAGTTTTCTGTTAAATTAAGGTCTGCATAGAATCAAGGTAGGTGGTGCCTGCATCAAGTGGTATTAGAGCATAGAATTTGCTCTTTGTAGGAGAATGATTAGAGGAAGCCTTTTGCTCTCTATATTCATAGAATTTTGGTGACTATTATAGATGATGTTTGCTCTTGCTAAGGACAAAGAAAATTCTATGATTGTAATATAAAGAGTACTAAGAATGAAGAACAGTTATTAAAAATTGTTATGCAGGTTAAGAGATATGGAGACTTGTTTTCCAAAAACATAAAGGAATAACATGGACAGAGTTTGGTCACCATAAAAAGTGAGACATTATTTCAAGGTGAAGTAGTGGATACAGTGATTGAAAGGTAGATGTAGAACTCTATTGAAAGAAAGAACAGTGGGAAGAGACATTCAGATATAATATTTTACCAAGAAGGTTGAAGGATTGATGTCCAAAGCATCAAATGAACGCATGGAGTCCCATGTTTTTCAATTTGATGATATTTTGTGAAAGCAGATTGTGATAAAGAAAAGTTGTCTTGTGAAGAGGGTTCTATAAAAAGATATCATGTTTCTAATGATTGGTGTAAGCATGCAGGTTTTGAATTAAATAAAGACTGACAATTTTCTAAAGGAAGCACAGAGATTGATGAAGATTGTAATCCCATATATGATGAAGAATACTTCTCAGCAGAAGACAGTTTTGAATTACTACAGCAGAAGAATCATATCGATGTATTTCTTGATGGAGGACAAGTTCAACATGTGGATCAAAGAAATAAGGTTGAATATAGAAATTATGATATAAGAAAAGGTAAGTATGATGTTTCTTTTGTTTTGACAGAGGAGAATAAAAATGAAGAAGAGCATTATGATGACATGCTTGATAAATTCCAGAAGGAAATTGAGTTGTTGGAATACTTGTTGAAAGAACCTGAATATGAAACCAGAATTGCAGTGAGAGAAGAGGAATGTTTGGAAGTGCCTGACAATGAAAACATATTTCAATTGATGGAAGGAGCAGAGGAATATTTTTGTTTTCATAACAATGATTTTTCTGCAGGTATAGAAAAGGATGTGGATGAATATGTTCCTGTGATTGAAAAGATGGAGTGTGATTTGTTACTTGATAATGAATCTGAGATTTAGGGACAGCAGAGGGATATTGATGAAGATGATGTCTTCAAAGACATTGAGGCTGAGAGAATGGAAAAGCACAAGGAAGAAATCAGCATCTTGAAGATGAAGAGTTTGAAGAATATGTTGATGTGGGATCTATTGAAGATCTCAGAAACTGTTTATTGGAAACTAATCAGCATAAAAAATTGGAAGAAGGAGTACCAAACGAGACTGAAAAGTCTTATGATTCAAGTACTAATGAGTTGTGTTTGATTGCAGGTTATACAAAAGAAAATAGAGGATAGTTACTGAATACTGTCATGAAATTAGAAGAGAATGAATATTTTCTTATGGAAGCATAACCATGGAACAGAGTCAGAATTATGTTATGAAGGAGGATGAGATATTGTTATCTCATAAGGATCATCAATGCTTAAATTGTTTTTCGTGTGATACAAGGAGGAAAGAAATTGTTATTGCAAAGGATAAAGAAGAACACTTTGATGTAGTGTTTGATGATTTTGAGGAAAAAATACATATGCTTAGAAACTAGTTGATCAATCTAAGGATTGATAAATAAGATCATATGTGTCACATGCCCCAATTTTGCAAAAACAATTTTATATTATTTAATTTTATTTGAGGACAATATGTTAAATTTTATGCTAAGTTGTAATTGATGACTCAGCAGATTCAAGGACATTTAATGTAATTCTGAATAATTTAATTATAAATAAATAAAGGATGAGACAACAGCTTAGGAGAGCTATTAAAAGAGTGTTTACTGGTCAAATTGTTGGAGGAGACTGGGTGGAGAGCAAACTGACATGTGGCAGCATCCTCAAACCACTTCCAACCGTTGCAGGTGGCAACCTCCCTACAATTGGGGTCGTGATTCCCCAAGAAAGTGGAATCAGAGCAGGTGGCTCAATTAATGACAACTGACCCAAAAGACCTAGGCAATCTTTATAAAAATTCCCATTGAAGAGAGNTAGGTGAATGAATGTACTTCAAAGAAATTCAATGGAAGGGAATTGTGGAAAGAGTTTGAGGGGATAACTACTGAGTGATCTAGTGCAGCTTTTAATCTAAAAGATATTACTGCTAAGAGCATGGTGTTTTACTGAGTTATTGAACTAGTCTACTGTTTGCATGCTCCACCAGTTCTCAGCCAAGAAGACCAGGAACAGGCTCGAGGGTCCTAAGAAAGCGTTGTTTGAGTGCTCTCCAGGAGATTGGTAGGGAGGAACGGCCTCCTAACGTTGTTTTCATCTATCCTAAATAGGTTCTACATTATTTTGTTTTACTGTATTAGATAAATCAATTTGAGTTGGACTGATATGTGAATGTTACAAAGTTAGTTTGTAGAATGTTAGAATCTAGCAGTCTTTTAAAATGATTGAAGAAATGAACTTGATTAGAAAATTGATATGTTAGAATAGACTCTAATTTATAGTCTGTGTTTTTCCACACCTGGAAATCCAGGTAGTACTCTAGCACAAGTAGAATGTTTAAGAAGATAAGAGAATGTTTGAGTAGATAAGATTGTGTATATACAGATAGTAGAGTAATTTTTATTCATGTTAAAATATTATGGAGTTTAAACAGTGTTATGATATGTTTATACTTCTCTGTTTTCACTTAGTAACTAAATGAAATGCAGCAGAAAATCACATTAGAGTTACATGGATTACTTACAGTTAAGTAAATAAACAAGCTACTAATCATATAGTTTATTTTCTAACAATATCAACTAAATCTAGAACTAGTATTTACTATAAACCAAATAGGGTTAAATTTCGAAGTACTTAGATTATAAAGAGTAAACTGAGTTACAGAATTTATGCTATATCATTCAAAACCTCTGAGTAAATTCTACTAGATAGTTTATTAAATAAAAGCAATGAAAATATAATTAATAACTAGTATAAAACTAAATAATACCTATGTAGAAACTATTTATAATTATTAGACAGGCTTATACCTGTAAATATAAAACTTCAGGGTTGAAACCCTAACTAATTTATTTAACTATTATAAATAAAGAGATAATTGTTTTAATTATTACATAACTCTGAATCCTTACTAATTAACAGAGTAGTAAACAAATAAGAACTTAAAAGTAAACAGTAAATAGAAATCAGCTAAGAACATATAGTATTGTATAACTCTTTTATTTAAAAGAAAATAAAATACTTAAACATGATAAACAATATCAAAACTATTGTAACAATAGGTAAACAGAAACCAATACATTTGATAAATTTTAAGAATATATCTATCTAAGGGTTATTTTATAGTAACCCTAGGATTTAAGCCTAACTGAAAAGCTTAAACATATAAAAATTTACCTTATAACTGAACTTACAGTCTTATTTTATCTTTATTTATTTATAAGAAAAATATTAAAACAATAATTACCATTGTTAACAGCCGAGGAAGGGAAGACTCAATTTACACAGAGTCATAATATTTACAAGTTTATAAAACCTTCTCATAATCGAGACAGAGATTGAAATTAAAAAGGAAACCTTTTAAACCAAGTATATTACTCTGTCAGGCCGAAAGTCTTAAGACTTGACAAATTTACTTCACCCAGCTCAAGGCCGATTACACCCAGCATTGTGGCGAGGGTTTGAAAGACAAAATTAACTTTTAATTTATAAAACTTCATTACTATAATAATATCTATAAATAATGTATTTTTATCAGTATATTCGACAAACAGAGAACCATTAAAACCATGAACACAGGAGAACCCCCCACATTTTAAGAAACAAAGTATATCATTACTTAGCCATAGGGCTATAAAACCTGTCAATAAGTCGAGAGCAGTGAATACAAGTCGCGGCATCAAGGCCGGAGCAACCCTGCTACAAGCAAGGGCTTAATAACCAAAATTACTTAATAAAAACTGAGCCAAACATTTAAAAACACCAAAGGAACCGAGGTCGTATTACTTCTCCAACCGAAACACTTTTCCCCTAATCTGTGCAAGTAAGGAGGAGCCACATTGTAACCGGGGCTTACCCATAGGTTTTGTTGGAAATCCAAACATGGGTGGATTCTTTCCAAGCCTGTATCGAACTGCAACCCTGCAAGCAAAACCCAAAGGATTTTAGTTAAGAGCTATTATTTTTCTAATATTAAAAACTGTAACTAGAATTTGTAACATTTGTAAGTCAAATTCCTTACCTGGAAGTGAAGTAATATGGAGCCACGGAGGAACGAGCCATCATAGAAAACCAGCACAATGAACAGCCCAAACCCTCGTACTCACAAGTGACAGGGGTGATAGGGCTCACAATACATTCTACACCATCAGCAGGAGTAATTTTTGGCAATGGCCACGAAAGGAAACAGTACTAAAAAATATTGACAGAGACCAACTACATGCACAGCAAAGTATCACAGGCAGAATTACAACCAAGTGCAAACTGTGAGTCTGGAAAACCACACTCTATAATGGTAACACTCCTCTACACACAAACAATGGAGCTGGAGGCGAGCACCAGCAAGCCCTCATGGCCACAGTGAACCCAACAGTGCAGAGACCAAAACCCTCGATGAAAAATAAGAAGAAGGGTTGCGTGGTGAGCTTATAAGTTATGCAATGCACGGTGGTGGATGTTCCACGTGCCCACAAATTTATTCAGTCCACAGTGGGTCGAGTTGTATAGTCTCCACTGCATTGTCGGGAATCAAATTATTGTTAATAATCTACACAATGATCACAATGATGATATATTATGCAAAGTCAAAACATAACGTATCAATGATAAACATTAAACCAAACTATTTTGATTAGTGAGATTTTATGGTATCGTTATCCCTTGTCTTATGTAAAAAATGAAATGTTTCAATGGTAAAATAATAACTATGGAGAAATCCCTAGTAGTGTATAAGCCTTGAGTAGAAGTTAATAATTCTAATAATAATCATTGATTCAAATATTACATTGAAGGACTATGTTATTAGAACTAGTCTTTATGTAAACACTAATGGTGAGAATTTAACTTATAAATCAACATTGTGTATATAAAAAAATATTTACACTCTAAAATAAATTCTTATTGTTGTATGAAGTCTATCGTACTAAAAGTAAGATAAACTTCATGGAAGTTGTAATCGTTGGTCTCCATAAGAAAACAATGTTCCAAATGAATTCAATCAAGGCTAGATCAGACTTGGTAGTAAAGGATAGTAAAACTATCTAAGAATACATATAGCATCACTATTATTTATAAATAAATAATATGATAATGTAATTTCATCACATTACTTATGTCACGAAGAAGTTTGGAAGTTAGAATCACAACTTGACGACATTTAGGCAAATGATCATTTATAAATACAATGCAATAATAAGCTGATAAACTTCCTCTACTGAAATTTAAAAAAAGGTAAAGCTAAGAGTTCTATATAAGCTTGTTTCTTGAAAGGCCTTAGGTCTGTTTCCATACTTTCATGCAGTGTTGTAAATTTTATAAATAGCAATAGCAATAAACTCCTATTTCAGTAAGAGTATTGATATACTAAATCTTGAGCTCTATTAAGAACTGGAAATAGCTTAGCGTAAAGATGGAAAGATGTTTTATCTAACATAGAATTCATTCTTATAAAAGAAAATTGGTAGGGAAAATTTATTTATCTTTATGACATGACATTAAAGTACTATCACATTTGCAAAAGCAAGTCAAAGAAAACGTTACTTTACCTTGTAGTATCCTTGAATTCTATTAAGCAAACTTTTACTCTAGCAGTATATTATGCTAAAAGAAGTATATCTGGATTAACGCCTTAATAAACTCTTACTGGTTCAAAATTTACCTGTCAAGCCTGTAAGATCCAGAATTCCAGGTAAGTTAGAAATCGCTAAGTAAGCCCCAGTTAGAAAGTAACTTATCACCTACTTGACAAAATCGAACCATCAGTACATCTAGAAACAACTGAATGCAGATTATTTACATCACATATCGAAATTAAAATAGTATTAATTTATATGTGTTTAAGTTAATGATTACTTTTGTTAACTATTCCATTTTTCCATTAGCCATGAGCAGTTATCAAACTGCGACTATAGACAGTTTATGTTACATCAAAAAAATTTAATTTTTGTGAAAATTTGGGGTTTTGACAATATGGTAAAGAATAAGGAACTCGAATATGTAATTCAGTTTTCTATGGATGAGCTGAGTATTTTACATACTTGGGCGCATGAGGAAAGAAAGATGCAGCAACCAGTAGATATTAACAACAACAAATTTTAGTAAGAAGTTTATTAGTCATAGGATAAGTTGAATGAAGAAATTGAAGAAATGAGGAAGCTGATGGTAAAGATGTCTCAGAAAAGACATACTGAAGAGAGAAGAAAAATCAATAGCAGATTGCAGGTGACTGAACAAGTTTACATCAGCAAAGCAGATGAAGTGTTGCAGAATAAGATTTGGGATCCTGGAGGGTTCAAGTCATACAGACATGTGGTTGTGACATTGTTACAAAAAAGTGACAGACCTCATAGATAGGAGTCTATGAATATTTTCTACCTTGGGAGTCTGATGCAGGAGCATAGCTTCTCAAGATCAAAATTTGTTCATTAACTGAGATTTTTCACATTTACCAAGGGAGTTGGTTCCCTAATGATTGAATATTAATGTTTCTAGAATAGGTGAGTCATTGAATTTTAGTTAATTCATGGATGTAACAAATCTGTTCTTTAGAGATAAAATTCGAGTAAAACTTTTATTGAGGAATTATAGGATCTGAGGGATTCTAGGAGATATTTCAATCCAATCATTATGGATCTGAAACATATTTCATTTTGTATTTAAGCATTGTTAGGGTATGTTGTAAGATAGTTTTTCAGACAGCTCACAAAAGCATTTGTTCAGCTCATTAAAGCTGAGGTAGCTCGTAGAAGCTTGGATAGCTCGCGGAAGCTTAGATAGCTCGAGAAGCAAGTTCTTAGATAGCTCGCAGATACTTTTGGATAGCTCACAGAAGCTGGGAATAGATCATGGAATTATAAAAGGAGTTCTATGGAGGAAGCAGACATATATCAAGAATAGAGGTTTCTATTCTCTGTAAATTGACTCAATTCATTGTATTTCAAATTCCGAAAGATTATTAAGGAATAGAATGATTTCAGGTGTGTAAATTTGTGTGTTTAAGTCAATTGCGTAGATCAAAGTAATTATATTGTGAATTCTTCTTATATGATGAGAAATTTTGTTATAACTTATGAGAAATTCATATATGCGCACTTGTATTGTTTAAACGTATAGAGATTTGTCAAATCATTCATATCCTAATGATTTATGGTCAAATGAAAGGATAAACTCCTTGTTAAATCCTTGTAGATGTAGAATTCCTTAAGAATAGACAGAAATTCATAATCCAGGAAGAAGGACAGAACCATCAGAATCGTGTAGCTAGTATGCATTGGAGGAGTAAGCGACGGTGGAGGATCAACTATCAAAAATGGTGAGAATATATTGAGGTAAACATTGTACAGGTTATGGTTGATCTATAGTTCATAACTATTATGGAGAACTAACATGTGCAATGGTTAATGAACCATAACCTTTCTGTAACCCTCATCCAATGTAGATTTACGTTGGTTTGAAGTTCGATCTATGAGATCCGACGGTCCTGATTCATTATGGGAAGTTCTAAAGTTTATGGTGGGACCTTTGGTTGACAAACCCGTAAAACTATATCCTATGAAATTTTAAAGTCCGTTGTTGATTACATTAGAGGCTCTATGTTAATTTGTAACAGAACTAATAACTTTGGTGACAGTTAGCCAATGTTAGTGGACCTGAAAATTCAAATTCAGGGCAAAGGTTTATGAAAGCTGAAGGTCTGCATCAAGACGACTGTAATTCAAATTCAGGGTAGAGTTTTATGTTAAAGTAAGGTCTAAATAGAATCAAGGCATGTGGTGCCCACAATAACATTAGCATGGATGTACCCACTTTCTATCATGAAATGCAATCAAAGTGAATAAGTTGTGTAAGTAAAAAATTATAAGCTACCTTTGACAAAACATTAAAATGAAATATAACATCATTTTCAATTTTACAAAAAATTCCATAGAGTATCAATGAGTTTGTTTATCTAATTATGATTCACAATAAGAAAAAATTTAGAAACATGCACCTCAACATATTATTTCAAATTCTTCTTAGCCTTACAATCAAGGGTGTGTTAGTGATCACTACCACTTGATGTCTAACGTTATTATGTGATCAAAGCCTTATAAATTTTTTCAAGTATGAATATAGCTAGGATCCTGGAGGCTACATGTAATGATATTTTATTTGTGAAATCAAAAGTATAATTTCATTAGAGTAATCTAGGTATCATTAGCAATAGATCTCCTATGGTGAATGTGTAGGAACCAAGTAAGCTAGTGAATCTAGACCATTTTTCTCTTGGCTTACCAACTCTAACATAATTCCCGTTTTTGAATACCAACACATATTTTCAAAGAAAATATCAATAATCATAGTGTATTCCAAATGGTGAATATTTTTAAGACATGCTACAAAGTGAAAGGAAATACAAACATTTTCCTCAAACCATCAAATATTTAAAGAGAACAATAATAATAATGAAAAACACATTGAATTCCTAGATCATAACCAAAGCCATATATTATGTCTAATATTGTATGTTTCTCAAATAATCATGATAAAAGATAAACAAAAGTTTTTTTACACAACAAAGGTCTTTAAATTTAACCCAAACCCCATGAATCAATGGAAGTCAAATGAAACCTATCAAGCTACTACAAAGGGATCAAACATAAATCAAACATAAAATGAGAAATAGAAGCATTCAAGGGACTAACACAATATTTAACAAAAATAAACTCAAACTTCCAAACTTGAAAAAAATCCTCCAAATGAAAGCAACAAACAAACCATTAAAATTTTCCAAGATATCAAAGCTAGAAATCCAAGCAGTTTCATGTATTTGAGTTTTGAGTGAGCCCATTCTTTCTCAATGAAAGTCTTATTAAATTAGTTATTTAACCTTTAATACTAGGACACTATCTATGATATAAGAAAAAAGTAAGGTGTTAGTTAATTTAAAATAGTCTGCATTAAGGAAATGTAGCTCCAATCTTACAATGTTTAATACAAAGTATGGAACATACTTTTACCTTAAATGCAACCTCAAATTTACATATGGTAATTTTTCTTCAATAAAGAATTTCCTTTTTTCTGACCTACTCCAAAAATAGAGGAATAATGAAGTCAACCAACTAACAAGAATCATAACATCTATTATATTACGTTCATTATTTCTAGACCATTAATACTAACCATTATATCTAATGATAATAATATTAGTTTTTTAACCTTTAATACTAGGACATTATCTATGAATAGATAAATCACAACTTCATTTCCTATCACATATAAGAAAAAAGTAAGTGTTAGTTAACTATCAAAACACCAAACTTCAAATAGCCTGCATTAAGGAAATGTAGCTCCAATGTTCCAATGTTTAATACAAAGTATAGAACCTATTTTACCTAAAATGCAGCCTCAAATTTAGCTCAAATGTTATAATGTTTAATACAAAGTATAGAACCTACTTTTTAACTCAAATACAACCTCAAATTTACATATGGTAATATTGATCCCATGAAGAATTTTTGTATTCCAACCTACTCCAAAAATAAAGGAATAATGAAGTGAGCCAACTAAGGAGCATGAGAGGAATTATGCCACTCATGATCTAGATCTTGCAGCCATAGTACATGCTCTCAAGATGTGGAGGCATTGCTTGATGGGCAGAAAATTGGAGTTAAGGACAGACCACTGTGGTCTGAAATATTTGTTTGATCAGCCTACTCTAAATGCTAGGCAAGCTAGATGGCTGGAATTTTTATGTGAGTTTTATTTTGAAATCAAGTACATAAAAGGAAAAGAGAATAAGGTAGATGATGCACTCAACAGGAAGGTGCAGGAAATGCATGTGGAATCTCTTAGTATTTTCCAGTCAGATTTGAGACAGCAAATTGTTAATCATGCTGCTGAAGATGAATTGTATGCGCAGGTAAAGGACAAATTACAACAGCAAAGCCTTGAAAAGAAGTATGAAAGTTATAATTTAGAAGAGGATGGACTTCTTACTTATAAGAGCAGAATGTATATTCCAAATGTGGCAGATTTGAGGAGGGTTGTTATGGATGAAATCCATCAAACTCCATATTCTGGTCACCCAGGATATCAGAAGACAATTGCTACAGCAAGGAAGCAGTACTTTTGTCCATGCATGAAGAAGGACATGGATGAATATATTTCAAGGTGCATGAAGTGTCAGTAGGTAAAGGCGGAGCATCAACACCTAGCAGGTTTGTTACAGCCTTTGTCGATTCCAGAATGGAAATGGGAAGTTATTTCCATGGATTTTATTACAAGATTGCCAATGACTTGGAGATAACATGATTCCATCATGGTTGTGGTGGACAAGTTGGCGAAGGTAGCTCATTTTATACTGGTTAAGTCCACGCACAAGATGGATGGCATTGCTAAGATTTTCATGAAGGAGATTTTTAAATTGCATGGATTGTCTAAGGAAATAGTCTCTGACAGAGATGTCAAGTTCACCTCTAATTTTTGGAAAGGATTGTTTGCAGACTTGGGGACGAATTTGAATTTCAACACTTCCTACCATCCTCAAACTGATGGTCAGATCAAGAGAGTTAACCAAGTGCTTGAAGAGATGCTTTGCATGTATGTGATGGAAAAACCATCCAAGTGGGAAGACTATTTACACTTGGTAGAATTTTCTTATAACAATGGACAACAAGCATCCTTGGGGATCAGTCCATATGAAGTTTTTTATGGAAGGAGGTGCAGAACACCAGTGACTTGGGATAAACCAGTGAACAGAGTTGTGATCGGTCCAAAATTGCTCAAGGAGATGGAGCTGGAAGTTGTAAAAAACAAACAAAATATAAAGGCATCCCAGGACAGACAGAACATCTATGCATATAAGAATAGGATGAACAGAGATTTCAGTACTGGGGATCATGTTTACCTCAGGGTGATGGAAAAGAAAAGTTCCTTGAATATTGGGAGTTGTGCCAAGTTGTCTCCTAGATACTGTGGGTTGTTTGAAGTGCTTGAAAGAATAGGACCAGTTGCATATAGACTTGCATTGCCTGCTAGCACTAGGGCTCATATTTTTTTTCATGTTTCTTTGCTTAAAATATATGTACATGATCCTAACCATGTAATAAATTGGGATGTGATTCAGGTGGAATCAAAGGGAGAGTTCCAAATTGAGCCAAATCGCATCCTCACCAGGAAGGTCACAGAACCAAGAAATAGGACAAGTAAAGGTGCAATGGGAGCACTACGGCCCTGAAGAAGCTATGTGGGAGCTGGAGGATGCCATGCGACTAGCACATCCATTTTTGTTCAATTCTGTGGATTGTTGAGGGCAGTACCAGCAAAGCATTTTTGTTCGAAGTTGTATAGAGGATAGTGTTGTTGAAGGGGGAGGGGAATGTAACACCCTGGTTTTGACCCCGTTTGCATTTAATTAATATGATGTAAATAATCATGGTGTGGAGCTCAAGGAAAAATCCCCACCATCGATTTAGTGTTCATGTTTTAGCGATTAAGATTTAGGCTGATGGTGTTTTTATGCTAGTTGAACATTATAAGTTTGGACTTCATGTTAAATTTGCAATTTTTAATTAAAATCCTACAGCCAGCTACGTCAATGCAACAAAATGAGATGGGGGCATGATTTTTCCTAAGGATAAGAGGGGGGATTGGAAGAGTGAGCAGAAATTCGAAATGGGCAGAGCACCCATTTCTGAAAAAAGTTTCTTTAATTTTCTTGGGGAAGAAAAATGCTAGGAATGCCTACCTTTCCCTCATGCAATCGCATTTCACCTTCCCCTCATGATTTTGGCAGGAGGTGGAACATTTTGGTATCCAATATTCATTCACGCAGCAAGTAAGAAAAAACCACTCTGAGTCTTGATCCTTCACAAATTTTTTGTTTTGTCAATTGTTTTCCTTTTTACGATTTTCCTGTCTATTAGTCGTTTCCTAAATGTGCATGCCCAGAACCGTGTTTGTGTTTTTGAATTGAATGACCAGCAAAATGATTTCATTTTGGTAATTGCAGTAGTCGGTCTGGCTCATGCAATGCTCAGAAATTCGTAAATGTTGTGAGTGTGTGTGTATTCCTTGGCTTCTGTTGCATTTTGTTAATCCCAGAACTGAGATCGTTGGGTGTACATCCTCATTTGACATCTGAACTAATTTGGGGAATGGAAATGGATTCTGGACTTTCTTGATAAACCTAGTGTGTAAAGGAACCTCACATACCAATCTAAAGGGTTGGTTTTCTTCTTTACATACCCTGAATAACACTGGAAGGGAAGGCATGGCCTAAGGTACTGTGTAGAAGAGAAGGGGAGGATTCCTTGTGTTGGGTGTGTAAATGTTTAGAAGTCAGGCTAGATCCAATGTAGGTGTCCACAACTCTAGGATTGAGCTCAGTAGCTTAGCAGTCAGTCTTTCCACCTCCTTGGCAGCCTGATAAACCCAACTCTGTTGGCTTGGTTGTGTCTCATGTGAATCTTGGCTAAGTGTAAACCATTGTCTAGGTAAGCCTGATAAACCCAATTGGAAGGATGGCTTGGCTGGTAGCCTAATAAACCCATTTGTTGGCTCGGTTGTGACTTGTATAAACTTTGGCTATGTATAAATCAATGCCTGTGTAAGTCTGATAAACCCATCAGTGTTGGCTTGGCTAAGTTTTATTTTATCCTTGGCTATGGGGAAGTCTTCTAGTGTTCCTTATTCCTTGGGGAAATCATGCCCAGCTCGAGGGTGGCAGTGCTACTAAGAGATTAATGAGCACACTGGCCTATGTTTGGGTGGAATGTTGCAGCGACATAGCTGGTTGTGGGACAAGCGTCTGATAAAGATAAGTATATCTTGTGTTTCAATCCATGCAACTGTACTTGTTTATATATTAATATTAAATGATGAATACTTGAATGAAATGTGTTGTGTTTCAGCTGTATATTTCATGAATGATGCATCTATGTGTGTAATTACTTCAATGAATTTTCTAAGTTGTTATGAAGTTAGATCGGCCGTATTGGTGGTGGCATGGATGTTGGAAATCAGTTGTATACTTAGAAATTTTCATGAGCAGGTCAAATTTCCGCATTTTCCCTTCCGCAATTCCCTTTCCACAACTTGCGGGATGCGAAATGGTTGTTTGGTGAAATCTGCTTTCCACAACTTGCGGGATGTGAAAATTTTGTTTGGCGAAATCTGCTTTCCGCAATTCCCTTTCAGTAACTTGTGGGATGCAGGATGCGGAAATGTCATTTAGCGAAATATGCTTTCCGCAACTTGTGGGATGGGGGATACAGGATGCGGAAATGTCGTTTGGTGAAATCTTCTCTCCGTAATTCGAGGGATGCGGGATGCGGAAATGACTATGGTAACTTTTCATTTCCACAACTTTGATCTCCGCAACGGCCATTCCGCATGCGGGATGTGGGATGCGGGATGCGGCATGCAGGAGTGAAATTTTGATATGTTTCTGATTCCACAAGTGAAGCTCTCTGCACCGTTGATTTTCTACAAGATGATTCTCCACCGTTCGATCCCTCTGCGATTGGGGAAGATAAAGAGTTATACACAGTCTGGATCAGAATGTTAGCAGGGGAAATTCTTTCTTGTGTAGATCTTTAAAGAAAAAAGAAAAAAAATCAGGAATCATCATATGAATGCAGAATCAGAGATAGGTAACTCAGGTAGAAGAGTTGGGTCACGTTCTCTCCTTCGAGGCAGGAAGGGACGTGACAATGAATGAGGTTGATGGCCCACATTTTAAAGGTTATACTCAAGTTAACTGATATTACCGAAATATCATTCATTTGGAGTGGTCGACCCATTCGCTATCATTTATCACATTCACTAGTAAATTCTTTGTAGTCTTTATTTAATGATGGCCACCATAAACAAGAATGCAATATCCTCTAAAATTGACACAAATCTAAAGTGTTTTGTATACATGTTTCTTAGGCTGGATCACCATTGGGGTAGCCCTTTCTGACTAGTCAACTAGATATATGATTCAAGTAGTTAGCATATTTTCTATTTATTTATTGACCTTGTATTTGTGGGCTAATTTGTACAGTAGATTCTTGACACACTTTGCATCTAGCATAATATATATATTTGTGTCTCTCATTTATTGCACTAAATCCTTTAAATATTTATAATCTTTGGCAAACATGTCCCAATATACTTTTATAATATTCGTTATCTCTAATTTATACTTCTCTAATTAGTAATCTCTAATTTTTTCTAGCTTAGGTCTATCGTCGATGGAGATGTCGACTTCTTTCGTCTTGATTTCTACGTCCATCCATTTGGTTTTTTTTATTCGTCAATGTGTCATTTTCCTTATTTAAATTTTGTAAAGGATAGGATAAATATTTTCTTTGATCTCTCCATATTTTCTTTATCTTCAATAGATACTTTCATAACTAATCTAACTAGATAGACTATGCGAGGGTGATCGCTCTTCCATCTGAAACTTTTCCCTAGGGTATTATCATTTTCTAAGTCCAAGTGAGTCAAGAGGTGGAAATGTTGCTTCTGTTCGGCCATGATATTATTACAAGTAAAGTTTGGTCAATGAGTAGATGTAGTATCGACTGCACCGAGTGATCATTCATTTGATTTCATAAAATTTTAAATTTCTTATATAGCTTCATTAAGACAATCTTTGGTGGGAGTAAATGAAAATTCCTTAATGAAATTTTCTTTAAGACATTGTTAATTAAATGTTTCACCTTGTGATTCCTTAATTTATACCATTTAATGGGTAGTTCATCCAATGTGCTCGGGAACATATGTGGTTGTGCCCTTTCATCGTGGTAACCGAGTATTTTCCATTCCCTTTTATACTTATTGATATGGTTCACTGGATCTTCTCCTTAAGCAAATGTAGGGATTTTTGCCTTTGTTGTAAGATTCTTTCCTCCAAAACACTCGACAAATTAAGTCGAGGTTGTCTTCTAAGTCTGAATATGGGACTAATGTGCATCCCACCAATGAGAATATTAGGAGTAGAGATGTGGTATTCAATGAGAAGGTCATGTATAAATATCAATTGAAGGGAAAGAAACAAGAAAAGGAAAACACGGAATACACAGTGCTTGATGAAATCAAAGAAATGAAATTCCAAATGTGCCAAAAAATTAATAACAACAACAAGTACCTCAAACTCTTACAAGTGTTAGAAGATATACTAGGTTATGTAGACCCCCTAAATGATATTGTCCTTCACTGTATTATTTATTGATGACTAGTTCTAGTGAACCAGAATGTTATGAAGAAGCAATGCAGATGGAAACTAGAAAGAAGTGGGAGAAAGACATGAATGAGGAGATGGACTCGTTGGTAAGAAACCAAATATGGTATTTGGTTCAATTTTGTTCATTTTAGTGAAGCATAGGATCCTCAGGCCTGAATTATTCAATGGAGAATGAAGGTTGCAGAAGAGAGAGACTATTCAGTGAAAACTGATCAATAGATTCATGGAAGAAATTACTCACACATGAGGAAAAAAATGGTCAAAATAAAAATATATGAATAATCATTAATGTCTCTGTAATATAATAGCCATACAATAGGTATAACTTGCATTCCTTTGGGAGGATTCGAATTCACCAACTCAAACTAAATCTGGTGCTAACTTAGTGTGGGAAAATTAACACTAGATCTCACTGATGCAACTCTGGATCATTGATTTAGTTCAAAATTAGTTAATTGATTTAGGTATGTGATTAAATGTGCCCTACCTCCCTTAAATCATGCAAATTGGCACTAGGGTGACTGAGAGTGATCTAACTCATGGTAATCATAGCATAACTAAACATAACTGAATACCTATTAGGGTCAACTACATGAGACTGTTGGTGGCACTCGGAGTGGGTTTCTAAATTATAGGTATTGGTCTATAGATCTCCTAAACTCATGAAAACAGGTGCAGTGAGTGATAGGTGGCTCCTAGGTGTGTCCCCGATACACTAGTGAAGTGGTAATGACCTCCATAGCTAGGAAAAGACAAAATAGACTAAGTGGTCAAAGGGAGGATTAATTAATAATCCTAACACCCCCCCTTAATCCTAACTTTGGAAAACCTAGGCCCTGGAAACTAAGACCAAAGGTCACCCATAATGTCTAAATGAATAAAAATGATTGCTTAACAAACAAGGAAATCAAGGAAACCTCATGGGAAATCCTCCCCCCCAACCACCCTCAAAATAAGCAGGAAAATCATGAAACATGATTGAATCAAGCCTTTACACCAAGAATAGATCTGAGATAGAAAAATATATTTTTAGTGAAGGAATTGGTGAATATGTTTGCAATATTCACCTCTATAGGGCAGTAATGCAGATTGATAACCTTACTATGCACTAGTTCCCAAATGTAGTGCATGTGGACTTTAATGTGCTTTGTCCGTCGCTTCTGAACTAGATATTTGGATATCTTAATTGTACTTTGATTTTCACAATAGAGGTATGCTGAAGGAGAAGTGTGAATTCTGAACTCTGTCAAAATCCCTTGCAACGAAACTGTTGAAATAACTACATTCACAGCCCCCCGATACTCTACTTCAGTTGAAGAGAGAGAAAAAGTTGATTGCTTCTTGATTAACCATCAGATCGGTACAAATCCCAATATCAACACAAATCTTGATGTATATTTCCTATCAGTACTATCAACAACCCAGACAGAATCAGTAAAACCAATCAGATCTAGTTGTACACCAGCAGAATAGTGGATCCCAAACTCCCTCATACCTTGTACATAATACAAGGTGTGCTTTGTTTCCTTCCAATGCAACTCATGTGGCTCCTACATGTATCTGGCAGCAACACTCATAGCATAAGATAAATATGGCCTTGAATGGGTGAGGTACAATAGGCTACCAATCATTTGTATGTAGAGTGTACTGTCAACCAGTGGTGTGGATCCAGCTTCTTCCATCCTAATGCCAGATAGGAAGGGGAAGGGTGTTGCTTTACAATCAGTCATGTGGAATACTTTGAGAAAGTCTCCTATGTATATAGACTATGTAATCATGATTCCCAGAGATTTTTTATTTACTTCGAGACCAATGAACTTCCTTAAAAGTCCTATATCTTTCATGGAGAATGATTCACTCGAAGCTGACTTGATGCCTCTCAATCCAATAGGAGAGCTACTAGTAATGATAAAGTAATCCACATATATAAAAATCAACAGTAAGAAGCCCCCTTTATTCTACAAGTATACATTGCAGTCATATCTTCATCTCTCAAAATTTGGTGACAATAGGAAGGCATCCATTTTGGCATACCATGCCCTTGGGAATTGCTCTAGAACATAGAGAGATTTCCTCAATTTTCAGACTAAATATGAATCTTCAATTTAACCCTAGGGTTGTCTCATATATATATCCTCTTCCATGTCACCATGGAGGAAGTAACTCTTCACATCCATGTGATGTACCTCCCACCTCTTTAAAGCTGCAATGGCCAAAACTAGTCTTATGGAGTCCAATCTTGCAACGGGAGTGAATGTCTCATTGTAGTCCAGCCCATGGACTTGTGAGTACCCCTTTGCCACTAATTGATCCTTGTACTTGGTTGTGGTTCCATTAGCTACTATATTTGTCTTGCATATCCATTTGCACTGAACTAAATTCCTCCCAGGAGGCAAAGTGACAAGCTCCCAGGTTTTGTTGTCTTGTAGCAAACTAAACTCATCATCCATAGTTGCATGCCATATTGGATCTTGGCAAGCCTATATGAATGACTGAGGATGTGACCCATAATCATTAAACACCTCTCTGGGAGAAGTGGATCTGAATGGGAGAGTGCAACATGTTCAGCCTGATACTGGTACCTTGTTCTTCTTCTGTCATATGGATCCCTAGCACTATTCCCATCTACTTCAATGAGATTTTGGGCCCATTTATGCTTCTGATTTGGAACAGGTGTTGGATATGCATCTGGATCTTCTTGAGATTCAATATCAATATCAAGATCATGATCATATTGATCCTCATATTCTGAATCTGAAACATTAGTCAATATATCATCATCTACAAATGGAAATGGATTAGAAATTATAATTTCGTCTTCTTCAACTGGTTCTGGATCATGCGCCTGATCTTCTTCAAATTTCACATTGCACTCTATGAAATACTTTTTGGTTGTAAGTTCCATTAGTTTGTATGCCTTAACATCATATACATATCCCAGCAGTATGAATTTGCCACTCTGGGCTGGAAGGCTTTCCTCTTATTAGTAGGAATTATGTCCCAAGTCGTAGAGCCAAAAAATCTCAGATGTGAGACATTGGGATTATGCCTGATCAATGCTTAGAAAAGAGTAGCCCCAATATCTGACTTGTGAGGCACTCTATTATGGATATACGAAGCACAATTGACTACCTCATCCCATAGTTAAGGAGGAATATTTCTTGCTTCTAGAAGGCATGTATCCATCTCTTTCATGGATCTATTATTCCTCTCAACTGCGCCATTCTACTATGGTGTGTATGGGACTATGTGTTGCATTTGAATGCATGTTGATGCACAAGGCTGTTGAAATTGTCTTTTGACATACTCGCCTCCATTATCAGATCTAAGTGATTTTCTCTTCTTTCTGAGAGTTTTCTTCTCCAAGGATTTGAATATTTTGAAGGTCTCAAATACCTCAGACTTTTTCTTTGGAAAGTAAACCCAACAATACCTTGAACAGTCATCAGTGAAGGTCATAAAGTTTCTGGATCCATTCATAGATGTTGTAGACATCGGTCTGGAGACATCATTGTGCTAAATACAATGTGGAGGTAGCTCTTCTTGCCTTCCCATCCTCATACCTTCACTGTGGATGCTTCCCTACCAAGAAACCAGTGCACACACCTTCAGAAGATTTGATGAGAGGCAATCCCTCAATGATCTTTTCATTGTGCAACTACTAGAGATACTTGAAGTTCAGGTGGCCAAATATTTCGTTCCACAACTTGCTTGTGTTATTGGCATGAGTCAATAAGGCACTCATATATGAATTAGGAATAAAGTGAGAAAAATCATATGCCTTGAAGGCATGATTAGCAACCTCTTTCGCTATAATATTTCTAGTTAGAGACTTCTGAGATCTCCACTATGTCAAGATCAAATCAGACTCTCTTGGGAGAGCCAATATGTGTCATATGGTATACAGAAAACAAGTTTCCTGCTAGGGAAGGGACATAAAGTACATTCTAGAACACTCCATGCTCAGTTTTAATAGAACCTTTCCGACAACTGGGATTTCTGAGTCATATCCCATGTGGATGCTTGGTCCTTCAAAGAAGTCCAAAGTAGTGAATGATTCTTTGGAGGAAACCATGTGGTTGGAAGCTCTAGAATCAATGAGAAAATCCTTTGACTGAGAAAATCATGCCATCAAGGCATGGAACCTCTCATGTTCTTTAGTATTATTACCAACATCATACTTCTTTGCATCTTCAAGAAGGGAAATATTGTTATGTTCAAGGAGATTAGACATCTGGTAAATGGTCTTCTTCATACACTGATTCTCTGGATGAAATCCTCTCTTGCGGTAAGAGCACTTGTCTTTGTCAAAATTCTTGGGCTTGTCCTTCTTGGAACTAGAGGCCCCTTCTAAAGGATTATGCTTATCCTTAAGCTTCAAATCAGTGATATTCTTATCTCTCCCTCTTTTCTTCCCCTTTGCTTGCGCATTCTTAGTCTCTCCAGCTAAGAGACCCAAATTCTTGGAGGATTTGAGAGCTCCCAACTGAATCAGCTTATCTTGTTCCTCGATTAGTGATCTTATGAAGGCATCAAGGGGTGGCATTCTCCAATTAGGAGTTTTTAGTCTCCCACAGTGGAAAGTAGATACAAACACTAATAATTTTGAGCCAAGTTTGCTCAAAATTGAGAGCACCAATTTCTCATCCTTCTTCTCAATCCGACACTGCTTGCATTACATGACAAGGGATTTGAATTTTGAGAAGAACAGTTATATTTTTTCAAAGTTACTAGGTTGTAGTGCTATCATCTCCTTCTCCATGATATATCCCCTCGTCTCATCCTGGTTTCCAAACAAGGATTCAAGCTTATCCCATAATTTTTTTGGAGTTTTCAGTTCATCAAGATGGAACAGTAGCTCCCTGGAGATGTGGATGCACATGAAGACAAAATTTTCATAAAGCTTATTCATATAATGGTATTTTTCAAGATACTACTAGGGTTCAACCTATCTTCCCATGGTGACCCTGTACAAACCCTTGTTGCACAAGACAATCTGCATGTCAACTCTCCAATTAAGGTAATTGAATGGTGTGAGGATTATGGGAGTCAGAGTTCCTGAATTATCCATTTCATAGCTTCAAGAGAAACAATTATTCAAAAAATATTCAAATGTACCTACAAAAACACTTTAATTTGAATCAAACCAGTTCAAACACTCTCCACTTCGACATGTGCACTTTCTCTGGGTGCAGCACACCTGGCTAGACTTCTCTGGACAAAATCCAGAGGGAGAAAGGAAAGAATACCAAGATTTATATGGAACCCAATTGCTCTTGGTGCATCAATGGAAGATTCTGAGGTTTGATGCTAGCCTGGATGCCTGCTCTGATAACATGTTAATTTTAGTGAAGCATAGGATCCTCAAGCCTGAATGATTTAATGGAGATTGAAGGTTGCAGAAGAGAGAGAATATTCAGTGAAAACTGATCAATAGTCTCATGGCAAAAATTGCACACACATGAGGAAAAAAAAGGTTAGCATAACAATACATGAATAATCATGAATTTCTCTGTAATACAATAGGAATAATTTGAATTCCTTTGGGAGGATTCGAATTCACCAACTCAAACTGACTCTGGTTCTAACACAGTGTGGGAAAACCACCACTAGATCTCACTAATGCAACTCTAGATCACTTATTCAATCCACAATCAGATAATTGTTGTAGGTAGGTGAGAAAAGGTGCCCTACCTCCCTCAAATCATGCAAATTGGTGCTAGGATGACTGAGAGTTATATAACTAATGGGAATCAGAGCATAACTGAATACCTACTAGGGTCAATTGTAGGAGACTGTTGGTGGCACTCAGAGTGGGTTCATAAATTATAGGGATTGGTCCCTGGAGTTCATACACTCATGTAAATAGGCATAGTGAGTGGTAGGTGGATCCTAGGTGTGTCCCCCATACACTAGTGAAGTGGTAATGACCTCCTAAGCTAGGAAAAGACAAAATATACTAAGTGCTCAAAGGGAGGATTAATTAATAATCCTAATAGTTTGAAAGTAAAATAACATTGGAGAATAAATGGTTTTACAGGTTTAAGGAAGAAGATGGAGGTAAGAAGCGGTATAAGGACATACTATTGTAAAGGTGTTTGCACAAAAGAAAGGAATTGATTTTGATAAAATATTTTCTCTTATTGCTAAAATGACTTCAATTAGGACTAATTCAAGTCTAGTGGGGGTAGAATATTTGCATCTTGAATAGTTAGATGTAAAAACAACATTTCTCCATGGGGATTTGTAAGAAGATATTTATATGCAACATCCACAAGGGTATGAGGTCAAAGGTGTTAAATGTACAACATCGTGAGTCATTCTCCAATCCAATATTGTGTAGCCAGGATTGGGCGTCATGTGTTGAGGTAGAGAGATTGAGTTGTACTAGGTAACTTGCAGGAAATTCTTGAGTTGGACCCAAGGATGACTAAGCATTTTAGTTATAAAATTTTATTCCTCATGTGTTGAGGTGAATTCTTTGATTTATCAAAGTGATGATGTTGTAAAGTCTTGTTGGACAAATCTCCAGACTTGTATGTGTCAAGTCCCGATTCTCATGTGGACCTCCAGTTATAGTAGGTACCCATGGGGTGGACCTCCAGTTATAGAGGTAGTTGATTCCCATGTGGACCTCTAGTTATAGAGGTAGTGGATTCTCATGTGGACCTCCAATTATAGTAGGAACCCATGGGGTGGGCCTCCAGTTATGGAGGTGGATGCTTTACATGTTGAAGCACCAATGTTGTGTGATGTATTACTAACTATGGTCATCGATTCCTATTAAGTCTCCTTTAGATATTAGCTACCTTTTAGAGTGAATTAATTTACCATGTGATAATTTGGTCTGAAGTAATATAGTATGTCACAACATCATACAAATCTTCATAGTATAATCTAATATGGTAGATAATTAAATTTAACACATTTTGACCATGCAGTAAAAATAAAGATATAAAAAGATAATACATAAAGAAAAAAAGAATTCAAAATTGCTCATGTGACGACTAAGTGAACTCAAATTTGTGAGCTTCAGTTAAAGCCACAATGTTTGCTTCAATTAATTAAAGAACTCACAATGATCATTACAAAGTAAATCAATCAACATGATTTTAGTTAATAAATAGTTAACTAAGTGTTAACAAAGATGGACTAGTTAACTAAAGTGTTTTTGTTTATTACACTTTAGTTAAACTAGAATACGACACTTAAGTTAATCAAAAGACAACACTTCAGTTAATAAAGTGCTTTCATGACAACACTTGAGTTAATGCATTACGACACTTAAGTTAGCATTCTACTTAAGTGGCCATGCATTCAATTAAATGGCGAGTTCACTCTGGAGTCAATTTAGCATCAATTCATGTCAAATATGAAATTCATGGTGCATATGTTATGAATGATTGAAGGAAATAATGTATAGATGTATTATCCATGAAGAAAAATCATAGTTTTGGTGCATTTAGTACACTATTGTCATGCAACCATTCACTATAATTTGCATGGTAGTAATTTTAGCTTGTCATTAATGTGTTGGGCACATTGCAAGTTGATACATTTGATCTATATTCTTTATTGCTCAGTATTATCTCTTATCTAGCACTAAAGGTGCCAAAAGCAATATGCTCTATTATGTAAAAGACATTCTCTACAATCTATCATAATTATACTATGAATATTTGTTGGGGTTTCTCATCCTCATTGTTTTGATGGTTTTCCCTGGGGTACATATTGTGTTGTGGTTGAATGTTTCATGTGATTGAATGGTTCATTGATTCAAGTTTTCAGTATTTTTGCACATAAAGTTTTAAAGTTCAAATATCATCATATTTGCTCAAAATTAATAAAAGGGAAGGAGAATTTAGTTTACAAGTTAAACAAGAAATTATACGGCTTAAAGAAAGCTCCAAGGTAGTGGTATTTGTAATTCGACAAGTTTATGATAGAACAAGATTATAGTAGATCTAATTCTAACCATTGTGCTTGTTTCAAGAGGCTGTATAATGGAAGATATATTTCATGTTATTGTATCTGAATGACAACTTGTTGTGGAGTCTAACATGTAGGATATAAATGTACTCAAAAGGAAATTAGCTAATTCATTTGCAATGATGGATTTGGGTGCTACAAAGAAAATCCTTGGTATCAGAATAACAAGAGACAAGAAACATTACAAATTGACATTGTCTCAGGGTGAGTACATAGAAAAGGTGTTGGATAGGTTTAGAATGTAGGATGAAAAACTTGTTAGTACACCTTTGGCCAGCCATTTCAAAATAAGTAAGGAGATGTGTCCCAAGACATGGGAGGAGATGGTATACATGTATAATATCCCTTATTCATCAGCATATGGTAGCTTAATGTATGCAATGGTGTGCACAAGACCAGATATCGCACATGCAGTGGGAGTTATGAGCAGTTATATGAACAATCCAGGTAAAGAATTGTGTTTTGGAGGTTCGTGAACTGTTCTATAGGGATATGTTGATGCATGTATAGTAGGTGATAAAGATAACAGGAGGAGAACCACTAGGTATGTTTTTACTGTAGGTGTAATAGCAGTAAGTTGGATTTCGAAACTGCAAAAGGTTGTTGCACTTTCAACAATGGAAGTAGAGTATGTTGTTGCTACAGAGGCTAGTAAAGAGATGATTTGGCTACAGAGGTTCATGGAAGAATTGGGTAAGAAGAAAGAGAATAGTAGGTTGTATAGTGACATCCAGAGTGGCATTCATCTTGTAAAGAACTCAACCTTCCATTCTAAGACTAAACATATAAAAATCAAGTACCATTTCATATGATATGTTTTGGAAGCTGAATTGTTGAATATGGAAAGGATACATACTAGCCAAAATCCTACAGACATGTTGAAAAAAGGTAGTAACTAGAGAGAAATCGAGTTCCTACTCAGCTTTAGTTGGCCTTCAAGCATGAACGTGAAGATGAGAAATTTTCCTAGTTCAATGTTTGGAGCATAGTCCAGCAAATGCATCATCGATGGGGTTGCTTCGATTGGTCTCCAAGTGTGATATTGTTGGTTTTGGATCCTGATCTTCCTGATTCAGATATTTTGTTGTTCAATCATGTGTGTACCCTAGTTTTATATTCATTTTGAATATGGACTGTGCACACATCATAGTGGGCCCTCGAAAGAAATTATTTGGGTTTTTTTTTGCCAATGGTTTATGGGGGCATGTTATTGGGTAGCCCATGGTAATACCTATTTAAAAGGAAGGAATTTTATTATGACTATGTATGGTATTGTATTTCATTGTAAGACAAGTGTTTTTGAGAGAGACTATGATGTGTTGTAGATGTGTTGTAGGTTTTATCCCTTCATTTTGTTGGATGGTATAACAAAAAGGATTGGAAATTTCTATGTGGACATATCCCATCTTGGGTGAACCATGTTATATTGGTTTCTCTCTTTTATTGTTTTTATGTGTTTTATATTTTCATCTTGTTTATGTTATTGCTCAGTGATCCAAAATTTCTAACATAAGAAGTTATCCAATTTCCATGAAGCAATCTTGGAATCAATAGTCATTCCATGATTCATACATAGTCATCTAGTCAACATCATATGCTACTTTGGCCATATCCAATTCCCAATTCACACTCGACAATCTGTATTACACTTGGACCATGAATCAAAATAATTGGGAATGGATTTATGGGACTCATAACTCCAGGTATTACTATATGCAAATATTTTGGACCTTCCTCCATCATTTGATATTCTTTAACCGATGTTAGCGCCTCATCCTTTCTCTCATCTGGTCGACTTTCCCTCAACTCAGGTAGCCCTTTTGGATACTCGACCTTATAAACCAATTTATTCATATTTATTTTGTTATGAAGTGGACTTAGTATGTCCCTAATCTATTCCTATTTTTCTATATTTTCTCCCTTTCAATTTTTTGAATATCAATTTTCTACTTGTGGCTATCAATCTAATTTTCATCGAGTCGTACTTAAGTTTTCATTGGTTTCATTCCATTTAAATTTTGTTGATTAATATCATATATTCATTCATTCCACGTGGTCGACGATCCCCCCATTTTTGTCCCAACTTATTGATAGGTGACAGGTGTGGTTATTTAGTAATGATGCTCATTTACTAAGAAATTATTCCCACTCTCTATCGTGGATGAATTGATCCTATACTTTTTGCCTCTTTTCTCAATTTTAGCTACTAGGGCCCAAAGGAGGTAAAGGTTTAACTGTGTAGCCAACTCCTTTTTCAATTAAAAACTTATAAAGTAGAGATGAAATCATACAAAAAATATTGTCATGCAAATCATTATAGAACCTAGTTCTAATGTTTTCTAGTGAGGTTATTTATTCTATGGCTTTCTCTTCACAAAAATCTATTGTTATCTTCTTGACCCACTTATGTAGATTTGTTCATCCACCGTTATATAGCTTTCGCATCAACAATATTTCCTTCTAACCTTTTAGTTTAGGCATGAACGCTATTGAGAAATTTATTTTTTTCTAAGGAACAGTCTTTATAAATCATTCATGAGATTATGTAAAGAACTTTTCTCTAGCCTTTAAAATTGTCAATTTATTCCTTTTGGCATAATTATGAATGTAATTTGCAATTTTTATGTTCCACCTCTCCTCTTTCCTCCTCTCTCACCATTTATGTACAGATGTCCATGCTTTTTCATGGTTTAGTCATACCATCAACAAAACCAATGGTGTAATCTATGGGCTTACATTAAGTTTCCAGTAGTGCAATATAGCATATACTCATGAATGAGAACAAGCATGCATAAAGAGAGCGAGACACAATAAGAGTAATGGTCACACCATCAACAAGTATTCTATTATATCAAGAGGTCATCATGTACAAAAGGGGATAATCATATCTATATAATCCTAACTCGACATCCTATATATGTCGTGTACAATTGGATAGACAATTATAATTATTAACTTCCTGCTAGTCAGCCTAACCGACTCGAATAGACTGGACCAACCATTAGGTGGTCGGTCGGGAGGACCTAGTTGACTCATCGACTAGGCTTCTCCAATAAGTAGACATATCTCTCAATGATGGGTTTCTTAGAAGAGATTGAATCATGAAAAGAATGAATATTTTTCTACTGGTGCTTTTGAAAGTATTATAATGCATCCCTTCATTTGATGTTTTATTTCCATGATCCTTGTTTGACATCTCACTGAATATTCCATTGTTAAAATTTCAAATTGATCTAGAAACCAAAAGTGAAACCGACATGAGAAAAATAATATAAACTTAGTACAATTTGTAACCCATCCATGATAACATGAATCCTAAACACTAGAAAATTTGAACCTAGTATCCTAAACCCATCAAAGATTAACTTCAAGATTAGACTTAAACCCATTAAGATAAATATTAGTTTTGATTTCTTATGAGTGAAAAACTTTATATTTTATTTACATTTTTCAATGTCAAAAAATCTAGTAGAAAGAGTGGAATATTTATAAGATTCAAGATATACAATAAAAATAAGAAAACATTGTCATTTCTATATAACCAAACAATCAAAATATACCATCTCTTTAAATTGCGCCCTAGATTCACATCCACTATATCTAACCTAGATATTGGCTTTAAGGATTCTTTAGATTTATTTGGGTCATAAATAATCTATTGGGTACTTGGTTAAATCCTCCTAAGTTCAAATTTTTCACAGCCTCACTCAAATATAAATTATCTCAAGTACTCCACAATTTGATCTTTATTATTTCACAATATGTGTTCTATCATTGCAACTATATGAGGTATACTATCATTGAAAACTTAGTATATAACAATATACTAGTTTTATGTTAGTTTGTAGACCTATTTCTCAAGGTATTATATGTGGGTACATGAATTCTTAGTGTACCTTAAACAAACTATATTGACCATTGGCAACAGGTATCCTACTCTAACAGACCTTCGTTGGAAAGTTTGAAGTGGAAAAATGACCCACATTAGGATGAATCTAAGCAACTAATGTATTTACAATTTGGATCCGATTCAGATGACTATAAACACTTGCCTAAGAGGTTTGGAGCATTCTCGTAAACCTTACAAAGGTGATGCTCCTTGACCTCGTAAGAGGATTTAAAGGATAAATGTGCCCTAGTTGGAGGATGTTATCACAAGGGATGGGGACTTTCTATTTGTTACTTTTAATGAAGAATAGGATCCTCAGGATTGAATGATTCAATGGAGAATGCAGGTTACATAAGAGAGAGATGATTCAGTGAAAACTGATCAATATATTCATGGAAGAAATTACAGACACATGAGGCAAAAAATGGTCAACATAACAATACATGAATAATCATTAATTTCTATGTAGTACAATAGTCATATAATAGGAAGAATTTGAATTCCTTTGGGAGGATTTGAATTCACCTACTCAAACTAACTCTAGTACTAACTCATTGTGGGAAAATCACCACTAAAGCTCACTAATGCAACTATGGATCACTTATCCAATTCATAATCACTTAACTGATGTAGGTAGGTGAGAAAATGCACTCTACCTCCCTTAAATAATGGAAACTGGTGCTAGTATGATTGAGAGTGATCTAACTGATGGTAATCAAAGCATAACTAAACATAATTGAATATCTACCATGGTCAACTATAGGAGACTGTTGGTGGCACTCATAATGGGTTCCTAAATTATAGGGATTGGTCCTTGGAGCTCCTAAACTCATGCAAATAGGCACAGTGAGTGGTAGGTGGTTCCTAGGTGTGCCCCCCATACACTACTGAAGTGGTAATGACCTCCTTTAATCTAGGAAAAGACAAAATAGACTAAGTGGTCAAAGGGAGGATTAATTAATAATCCTAACACCCCCCCCCCCTTAATCCTAACTTTGTACAACCTCGTCCATGGAAACTGAGACCAAACATCACCCATATAGTCTAAATGAATAAAATAATTGCTTAACAAACAAGGAATTACAGAAAACCCCATGGGAAAAACCCCCCCTCAAAATAAGCAGGAAAATCAGGAACAATATTTGAAACAATCCTTTACACCAAGAAGAAATCTGAGATAGACAAAAATATTTCCAGTGAAGGACTTAGTGAATATGTCTACAATTGGCTCCTCTATAGGGAAGTATTGTAGAGTGATAGCCTTACTATGCACTAGTTCCCGAATGTAGTGCATGTGGACTTCAATATGCTTTGTTCCCTGCTTCTGAACTATATCGCTAGATATCTTAATTGTACTTTGATTGTCACAATAGAGGTCTCCTAAAGGAGAAGTGTGAATTCCAAACTCTATCAGAATCCCATACAACTAAATTGCCTAAATGTATGCATCCGCATCTCCCCAACACTCTTCTTCAGCTAAAGAGAGGGCAGGAGTTTCTTTCTTCTTGCTTGACCAGCAGATTGGTTCAAATCCCAACATGAACACAAATCCTGATGTAGGTTTCCTATCAATACTATCACCATCCCAGTCTAAATCAATAAAACCAATCAGATCTAGTTGTGCACCAGTGGAATAGTGTATCCTAAACTCCCTCATGCCTTACACATAATGCAAGATGCACTTTGTTGCCTTCCAATGCAACTCATGTGGCTCCTGCATGTATCTTGAAGCAACACTGACAACATAAGATAAATCTAGCCTCAAATGGGTGAGGTACAATAGGATACCAATCAATTGTTTTTGGAGTGTACTGTCAACCAGTGGTGTGGAACTACCTTCTTCTAACCAGATGCCAAATAAGAAGGGGAAGGGTGTTGCTTTACAATCATCCATGTGGAATATTTTGAGCAAGTCTCCTATGTGTCTAGACTATGTAATCATGATTCATGAAGCCTCTTGATTTGCTTCGAGTCCAATGAACTTCCTTAATAGTTGTATATCAGTTATGTAGAATGCTTCGCTCAAAGTTGACTTGATGCCTCTCAATCCAATAGCAGAGATACTAGTAATGAGAAAGTCATCCACGTATAGAAAAATCAATAGTAATAAGCCCCATTTTGTTGCATGTAGACATTGCAGTCAGATATGCATCTCCCAAAATTCTGTGACATTAGGAAGTCATCCATCTTGGCATACCATGCCCTTGGGAATTGCTTGATCCAATAGAGAGACTTCCCCATTTGCAGACTAAGGATGAATCTTCAATGTACCTCTCAGTTTGTCTCATATAGATATCCTCTTCAAGGTCACCATCGAGGAAGGAACTCTTCACATCCATGTGATGTACCTCCCACCTTTTTGAAGATGCAATGTCCAAAACTAGTCTTATGGAGTCCATTCATTCAACAGGAGCAAATTTCTCATTGTAGTCCAACCCATGAACTTGTGAGTACCCCTTTGCACTAACTGAGACTTATACTTGGTTGTAGTTCCATCAGCTGCTAGCTTGGTCTTGTAAATCCATTTGCACTAAAATAACTTCCTCTCAGGAGGCAAAGTGACAAGCTCTCGGGTTTGGTTATCCTGTAGCGAACCAAACTCATCATCCATAGTTGTCTGCCATCTTGGATCATGGAAAGACTCTTTGAATGAATAAGGATCTAATATCATCGTCATAAAACACCTCTCTAGGAGAATTTGATCTGAATGGGAGATTGCAACATGTTCATCCTGATACTAGGACATTTTTCTTCTTGTCATCTGGATCGCCAACACTATTCCCAACTACTTCAATGAGCTTTTGGACCCATTTAGGCCTTTGATTGGGAGTAGGTTCTAGATATTCTTGAGGTTCATACTCAATATCAAGATCATGATCATCTTAATCCTCATATTATGAATCTAAAATTGCATTAGTCAAGACGTCATCATCAATAAATGGAAATGGATGAGAAATTATACCTTATTTTTCTTCGGTTGGTTGTTGATCGTGCACCTTATCTTCTTAAAATTGCACGTTGCGCTCTATGAAGCACTTTTTGGTTGCAAGGTCCATTTGTTTATATGCATTAGCATCATCTACATATCTCTGCAATATGGATTCACTAATATGGGCTTGGAATGCTTTCCTCTTGTTAGTGAGAATTCTGGCCCAAGTCTTGGAGCCATAAACACTCAAATGTGAGACATTGGGCTTATGTCCCATGAATGCTTCGAAAGGAGTAGCCCCAATCACTGACTTGTGATGCACCTTATTCTATATCTACGAAGCAAAATTGAATGCCTCGTCCCAAAGATAAGGAGGAACATTTCTTTCTTCTAGAAGGAATTCAGCCATCTCTTTAAAGAATATGTTCTTCCTCTCATCTACACCATTCCGTTGTGGTGTGTATGGTATTGGGTGTTTCATTTGAATGCTTGCTGATGCACAAAGCTTATGAAACTACCTCTTGACATACTCACCTCCCTTATCATATCTAAGTGATTTGATCTTGTTTCCGAGAGTGTTCTCAGCCAAGGATTTGAATTTTTTTAAAGGTCTGAAATACCTCATATTTCTGCTTCAAAAATTATACCCAGTAATACCTTGAACAGTCATTAATGAATGTCAAAAAATATCTAGATCTAGTCATAGATGTTGTAGGCATCAATCCTGAGACATCACTGTGAATTAGATCTAGTGTGGATGCAGCTATTTTTACCTTCCCAACCTCATACATTTTCTCTAGATGCTTCCTTACCAAGAAACCAATGCACACACCTTCTGAAGATTTGATGGGAGGTGTTGCCTAGGGCTGGAGATAGGTGAGTTGCGCAGCATCTTAGATAGGTGAGTTGTGCAGCATCTAAGATGTTGCACATACTCACGAGGCACCACGGAAGGAAAAGATAGCGCGATAGACGAAAAATAGTCCACTTTTTATATTTTCATGTCGTTTTTTGTTACTCATTGACCATTTCTTCAGAATATTGGTCCTCAGTGGTTAAGTTACTTAGAAGTTGTTAGGAGTTAGTTAGAAGTGGACATTGAATGTAAAGGCGCAAGCCTATATATAGAGTTATAATTGCAAATGTAGATAGATATCTTTTGATCAGTGAATCTGGGAATCCATGAACGATCTGTCTGTCAATTTATAAATCATATATGAGTTGAGAAAGTACAGAGCGATTGAATCTTGTGTTATCTTAGGGTTGATCATTCTCTTGCTATGGAGAAGTAGTGTACATTTTGGATCTATTGCGCAGAAGTAATATGACTCGACGGATGTTGCTCTGAATTGCTATTGTCTTTTCATATCTCTTTTTTGTCCTTATGTTCTGCAATATCAATGATGGATGTTTTATGGATCTGCTTTATGAATGAATAATATGATACTGCTACGATGAATAAGTAAATGATACGATCTCTTTAGATATGTGGTTATACTGATAGATATGTGATGAATGTTGTGATACCTGATGAATTGCTATGTTAGATATGATAATTATGCTGATGAATTGTCGATGCCTCGATCCTCCCCCTTACTACCGGAAATTTGGTTCTGACAACTCTCCCTCGAACATCTCAGGTGAGACTTCATCCGCTCTGTGGGTGTTGCCGGGAAGGGTAAAACCTGTCTGGGCCGATGCTCAGGGAGATCGCGTTGGTTGGGCATTGACAGAGTGAGAACCCTTGTCGACGAGCCTTTGTTGGTGGGTTTTGTCCAACAAATGGTTCCGTTTTCAGGACCTCATTGCAACTAAGAGGAGGATATGGTGTGGCATCCGAAAAAACCGGAGATTGAAGATTGTCTTGACCTAAAACTACAAGAATTCGTTGAAGCTAAGAAACAGAACCCGAAGTTGACAACAAATGCATGGTTGGAGGGGTACATACATGACTGTCCTCATGAATGGTTTTTCTGTGAGTTTCCCATCATATTATACGAGTGGCTGGCATGATTCACCTACAAGAAGTGCAACTTCCAAGGAGGAGAGACGACATCCTAAACCCCCGAGCTAATTCAGGAACTACAAGAGACTAACAACAAGGCATTGTGGGTTTTTGAAGTTTGGTTGGATAGTATTCTAGAAGGATACATCACTAAGTTCACAGTCGATACCAACAATTCCTACAGCGAAGCATAACGGGAATTCTTCAATAGACCACGGGGTAGGTTCTTACTGTCTCTGCAATTGTCAATCAAGATGCTTGTTTGTGAAAAGGGCATACTAAAAATGCACTTCAAGCAGTAAATCTCTGGTGTGCGGAGGATGTGAACACCATGATAGAAGGGGGGCAACAAATGGAAAGATAAGGGGTATATGGGTGTGATTTTCGACGAGACTGTGAGGGAAGCTGAGGAAGAGAGTGGTTGTATAAGGGTAGGAGCAAGGTTCTGAGTGGAGAAGAGGTAGAGGATAAGGGAGGTCCTGCTGCGATAGGAACGCAAGACCGCGAAGGATAACCACACGAGACAAAGTGACCCTATAGTGACAAAGAGGACGAGTAGACCCAGACTACGCCCAGGGTGACAGCAAGGTCAAACCCTAGTAGAAACGTGTCCACACCTCCATGCACTACTCCACACTCAAGAAGATATACGCAATCTACTTCAACGTGTCTGACGTGCCAAGCAGCACCCAGTAGTAAAGCAGCATTTGCAGGAAGAAGGCCTAGGATGGCAGTAGACGATATGAAGCTACCTATGTTCAATGGAAATGGCACTGATGACCCAGAACAATATTGGTTCTTATGTGAAGTAGTCTGGACTGCTCAACAGACTATAGATGATGATGTAAAGAAAGGCCAATTAGCGACCACCCTCTGGGGTCGTGGGCTTGATTTGTATATGAGATTCATTCAGGTTCCAGAAGGGAACACTACAAAGACTTTGGATGAGATTCAGAAGGGATTGTTTGAAGAATTCAAGAAACCAAAATCTGTAGCGTAGTATATTACGGATCTGAAGGAAATTAAACAATTCCCTAATGAGACAGTTTGTGACTTTGACAAGAGGTTTAATACGTTGATGGCACGGGTCAGCTTCGATATGAGTGACATCCAACACAAAGAATGGTTCATTGTGGCGCTGGTCCCTCAGATTCGACATCCATTGATAAAGCAAAAGATTGCGACATAGAGCGAGGCTCTGGAAATTGCAATGAAGCTGGAAGCTTAACCTGTCAGAGAAACTATTGTTGGCATGAACCAAATCTAGGCGCAGCTGGTGAACCTGACGCTTTAGTTGCAGGACATTAAGAAGGAGAAAGAGGAACATGATGACCTGTGGTGCACTCGGAGTCATGTGGCTGGACACACCAAAGATACGTGTCCTACCTTCTGAAACTATCTACTCTCAGGAGCGTCGAACACATTGAGTTACAATGGTGTGTCATGGTGTCGCATATATCAAGTATATGGACATCGACATGAATATTGTACCTACGTGCAGAAAATGGTTACGAATCCAGCAAGCTTATATTGCACCTTCTGTCACTTAGTTGGGCATGAGGATAAGGATTGTCAAGCTTATGATCTGCTTCAAGAGCGGACATATGATTCATATTTCGTGAAAGGTGAATATCCTCGCATGGTGCAGCAGCCGTAGCCGTAGGTGGTCCAACCACCACCTGAAGTCTAGTATATGTCGCCACCCTAGATGCAGTTTATTCTGTCATAGCCGCAGCTCAAATCACAGCCGCAGTTTGCACCGCGGCTGCAGATGTCGATGGATCTACCACAATAGTATGTCCAAGCAGTGCACTACGTTCAGAATTAGCTGAATTCCCCACTGTAGTAGGAGGCCCAAGCCCAGTATCAGCAGTAAGTGGCCCAACCCCAATATCAGCAACAACTAGCTCAACCGCAGTACCAGTAGCGGGGTGGATTCAGGGGAACAGGAGGTTTCGACCGAGGAGGAGGACAGTGTCGTGCATTAATCCAATGTTACAACTGTGCGACATTTGGGCACTATCAAAGGGATTTTCCTCATCTGTAGTTTGTATACTGTGCATTAAGTGATCATACTGTTGAAAATTTCTCTCGACTAATTATGAAATGCCAGGCCATAAATGTTCCTTAGTTGCAGAATCAGAACCAGTTTCAGGCCGAAAGTCAGATACAGAACCAGTAGTAACTACAGAATCAGGTTTAGCCCCAAATTCTAGTACAAAATCATAACGTGAATTAGCCTATGAATCCACCGCTGAACCAGAATATTCCTCTGAACCATCCTCCGATGCAAAACCAAAATCAAGGGTCGATGATAGCGACAATTTTAGCAGAACCACAAACAGAGGATGTTGATGTTGGGATTGTTACTCAAGGAGGCACGACGACTGGAAATGATGGACCACGTCCACAAGTTTGACTGGTTGGTAAGAAGAAAGTATAGTTCGATATCACAACTGAGAGAGATACCTTTTTTGAGGCTCGCGAGGCAATTGGAAGAAATTCTGGTAAGACACCTATTGTTGGCATTCCTTCTGTTTTTTATTCTTCGTTAAAAGCTAGACCATCACGACAGCAAGGTACTTTACAACAATTCTTCAAGATTTTTTAATCCCTGGCAAGAGATCCCAATGCTCTGGTTGAGATCGAGAAGTTGTTGCACCGTCCAAATAGAGAGTTGCAAGACTCTACGGTGAATTCTTTACAGAAGAAAAATACGAGCAAGGAAATGAGAATGAAGATCCAAATTGGGGACTATGAGGTCGACTCAATTATTCTGGATCTTGGGTCAAATGTAAATATCCTGACAAAACAAACTTGGTAGAATATGGGGGATCTGACACTTGGTTGGTCCCCAGTGCAGCTGAGATTGGCTAATCAGGCCAAAGTCCAACCAATCAGTCGTGTGTCAAATCTGGTCATAGATGTCGAAGGTACGAGGACTCATGCTGATTTCAATGTAATCAAAGTCATTGATGGAGGAGGCTCTTATCCTACGCTGTTAGGGATTGGATGGGCCAACAACAGGATGGCCATAATCAATTTTAAGAAGCGGTTGATGACATTTGAGAACCAGGATATCTGATTCATCGCCCCTATGGATCCTAATGAAGGAATTCGATACATTGAACCTGTCAAAGATGAAGCTGTTAGAGGATGGGGTCACTTTTACAATATTTATGAATATTATATCCATCCTACTGTTGATGGAGAATTGGGTTGGCGTAGCGCTAGCTCTACGTCCTCTGATTCTGATGATGCGCAAGAAAATTGGCAAAACCGGATGCATGAGGTATCACTTAGAAAATGTGGGCAAATCACGCAGTCGCTACACCATGTCGCGACAGATATCATTGATTTTTCGACATATGAAGTATTATCGAAACTATCTGGGTTCCTTGAGGAGTTTCAAGTGAAGGTATCTGATCCTCAGCGCTTGTTGGCATTAAGAGAAGCATTGAAGGACACTCCAGCACGTTGGTGGGCAGTTCATAAGGAGACCATTTAGGAATGGGAACAGTGTCAACGGTTGATGACCGTGCGCTTTGAAGATATGGAGGTGTATCACACTGGGAGATATTATGGACAAAAGAACCCTTGTATTCATATGAGGGAATGTCATACTCGATGGGCATCGTGACCCAAGGATGAATGTGTCCATGCTTTTATTCATACCTTGGATGAAATGTCAAGGTATTGGTACATATCAGTAGTACTACGCAGAGAAACCACTACTTGGGAGGAGCTGACTGTTTGCTTTGCACATACCTTTCACTTTGCAGACATTAATGCAGAGGTTAACAATGCACTATATATCATTCGGGATGTAGTCTTGAAAGTTGTCCCAGTCACATATCCTGTAGACCCACATGCACATTGCCACATGCAATCGATGATGGAATGCTACAACATCTCTGGCGAGCTGGAGGATGATGATGAGTTGTGCAATATTAATATTCCAGAGACCAAATGAAGTCGGGATGTCGCAACACCAGATGTGCCGACTGATCCCATGACTCAACCGTTAAATATTAATAAAGTTAACATTGGGATAGAAGAGAATCCAAATTTTGCAAATATTGGGGACTACTAGGACGAGGAAACCATGGAAAATATCACAGATCTATTGCATGAGTTTCAATATCTGTTCCCATCAAAATTCTCTGAAATGAAGGGGATATTGGGTGACCTAGGGGAAATGAAAATCTCGTTAAAACCATATGCAAAACCAGTGCGATAGAGGCCATATCGCTTCAATTCACGATATAAAGAACGGGTCAAGGCTAAACTTGACCAGATGCTAGATGCATGGATTATTGAGCCTATTGAAGAATCAGAATGGA
The DNA here is from genome assembly GCA_001517045.1 of Pseudotsuga menziesii. Classification (NCBI taxonomy): domain Eukaryota; kingdom Viridiplantae; phylum Streptophyta; class Pinopsida; order Pinales; family Pinaceae; genus Pseudotsuga; species Pseudotsuga menziesii. The sequence continues at coordinate 348,782 of LPNX010966506.1, forward strand.
TAAGTCTCATGGTGGTCCAAGACAAGAAAATTGACGAAGTAGGAAGCTGTGTCGATCTAATAAAGCTGAATGATGCTTGCATGCATGGTCCCTTTCCGACATTGTTTACTGATGAGGTTCTTAAAGGAGTAGGCGGTCAAGAAATGTACTCTTTTACATATGGATTTCATGTTTATCACAAGATAAGAATTGCAAAGGAAGACCACCATAAAACCACATTTGTCACCGAATGGGGTTGTTTTCAATACACAGTGATGCCCTTTGGGTTGAAAAATGCACATGTGATATTCTCTCGGGTTGTTTTTGTTGTATTCAAATATTTTATTCAGAAATTCCTGCAAGTATAGATGGATGATTCGACAATATATGGGATGATTAAGGATCACTTGGAAAACCTACGCTTGATGCTAGAAAGGTGTCGGCAACATCAAATAGCATTGAATTCAAAGAAGTGCATCTTTTGTGCACCATTTGGGATGTTGTTGGGTCATATCATTTATAAACAAGGGATTTTGGTTGATGCAACGAATATTGCACTCATCCTCAGCCTCCTGCCACCTACAAATACGAATATGCTTCACGCAACACTGGGACACACTGGGTATTATCGCAAGTTCATCCGTGGTTATGCTGTGATTACTGCCCAAATGGAGAAATTGTTAAAGAAGGATGTCGCATTCATATGGAGCCAGGAGTGTCAAAACAGCTTCGACACGTTGAAGGCCAAGATGGCTTCTGCACCCATACTTGTGTTCCTTGATTGGAACAAGGAGTTCCATGTCCATGTCGATGCCTCGTCCGTTGCGCTGGGAGTTGTACTCGCGCAACCAGGAGAAGGAGATCTGGATAACCTGATTTCCTTTGCTAGCAGGAAGTTATCCTTTGCTGAGAAGAATTACAAGACCATAGAAAGAGAGGGGTTGGCGATGATATATGCACTGCAGAAGTTCAAGCATTATCTCTTGGGTGGTCACTTCAAAATGTTCACTGACCATTCGGCTTTGAAATATCTGGTTAATAAGCCTGTGTTGGGGGGGAAGATATGTCACTGGCTACTTCTCTTTCAGAAATTTGATTTTGAAATAATCGTGAAGCCAAGATGCCTGAATGTTGGTCCTGATCATCTATCCTGCATTCAAACAAGTGAAGAGCCCACCAATATTGACGATGGATTGCCAAATGCACATCTGTTGCGAGTGGATATCATAGATGATAATTATGCTCTGATCATTCAGTTCTTGGTGACCGGAGTTGCACTTGAGGACTTGTCAACTAGTCAAAAGAAGCAATTGGTAGTGAAGGCTTCATATTTCCAGTTAATTGCTAGGTAGTTATACAAACTTGGCCCATATGAGATCTTACGACGGTGCATCTTACCGCACAAGCAAGGGCCAATTCTAGAAGAAGCGCATGCAGGAATTGTGAGGGGACACTATGGAGGAAGAGCTACTACATGTAAGGTGTTGCGTGTTGCGTTATGGTGGCCTACTTTACACAATGATGTGGCAGCCTATGCATGGAGCTGGGACGTCTGTCAACATGTCAGGAAGCCATTGCGACGGGACGAAATGTCGCTTGTACCACAGGTAACTTTGCAACCTTTTGATAAATGGGTTGTAGACTTTGTGGGTTTGATAAACCCACCTGGGAAGAGAACAGGGGCACGGTACATAATCACCACGACTGACTATTTGACAAGGTGGATGGAGGACGCACCAGTTGCGGATTGCACCATTGTGACAGCAACAAAGTTCATATTTGAAAACATTGTGACATGGTTTGGATTCCATAGGATATTGATGAGTGATCAGTGCAGTCACTTTATCAACCGTATAGTAAAATCACTGATAGAGGAATTGTAGGTTCAGCATAAGAAAGGTACCCCATATCATCCACAAGCAAATGGAACCATATAATCCTTCAACAAAATCTTGGAAACTGCACTGACAAAGGTATGTAATGCTACTCGTGATGACTGGGATTTAAACATTCCTGCACTTTTGTGGGCATATCGCACCACTTGCAAGAGGCTGACGAGGCTGACGTCGTTCAAATTAATATATGGGAAAGAGGCAGTCATGCCTATGGAGTACATTGTTCCTAGTCTTTTCATCACAACAGCAACTAGCATGGCCGATGAAGCAACACTTGAGGAGCGAGAAACACATCTAGTCAAACAGGAAGAGGACCGCTTCATCGCAGGCTTCCAACAGCGTCTCTAGAAGGATCGACAAAAGGCGTGGCATGACCGCTACATCAAAAACAAACAATCTTCACAAGGAGATTTGGTGTTTCTATACAACAGGAAGTTCATGAAGCATCTCGGTAAGTTACAGATGCACTGGTTAGGTCCATATCTTATTCATTCAATTACCTCTAGGGGTGCAGTTCAATTGCAGCAGTTAGATGGCCAGGTGCTGCCAACATTTGTGAATGGCAGCCACTTAAAGCCCTATAGGACAGGGCCAGAGCCATGCAATGCTTGAGATGCTGCACAAAGATGGAAAAAAAAATCTAGAGATAGGTAGCAAGAGGAACGGTGGGCACACCAGTAGGGGTCGTATTAGGTTAGGGGGTAGTTGACTCAGCAGTTAATAGCCAAATAGTCAAGGAAAATGATTGCGTCAGAATAAGGTGGTGCGACAGGCAAATGTTGTGCTAAGAGGATAGGGCCACAACAAGGTGGTCCGTCGGAACAAGGTTGAGTGATAGGCAAAGGTTGTGTGTCGGCAGGAGGCTATGCTAAGAGGATAGGGCCGTGACATGCAAAAGGGATGGGGTTGCGCAACAGGAGGTCGCCATGGATAGAAAGATGGCTTGCATTGTACGGGAGACTCCATGACGGTGACCGAACATCACATCAATACTCAATAACGGTTGTCAAAGTGGGAACGATGACATGGTTCATGTCACAGTTAATGTTAGTAGATCCAAAAGGTACGGCAGCATAATCAATGGCGTATTTAGCACACACATGAATGATTCAGTCATAATGATGCACCCGAGTGAGTCATGATGGCATCTAAGATAAAGTTGGTGTTATAAGTTGAGGGCTAGTAGTCGAATGAACCCCATTAGGAAGTGTTGCACTGAGCAAAGTTGCAGAAGAGTTGGGTTGGGTCGTTGAAGGAATATCCGCTGTGTAAGGTAGCGGTTGTGGAAGGGGCAATGCAGGATTCCCTTGATACAGGGAAGCCTATGAGTGAGAATGGTGTCATAGCAGAAATTGATGAAGAATTTGTGAGTAGAGACAATCCTCGAGAAGCACTCCCACAAGAGGAAACCATCCTGTGCATGGGAACTCATATGAGAAGTTGAAAGGCATGGCGCTCCAAAAGGAATACATAGAGAGATAAAAAGGGTAAATCCCTACAATAGCTATGTCTCCCTGATGTGTGAAATCATTGACAAAGAACCTTCCACCTATGAAGAGGCTACAGAAAAGAAAGAATGGAAGGATGCTATGATCGAGGAATATCAGTCAATCTTGAAGAATGATGTCTAAGAGATATACAAGATCAAACATGTTGTAGATGGAAGCATCGAGAAATAAAATGAAAGGTTCGTAGCATAAGGCTTCTCATAAAAAGAAGGCATAGACTATGAAGAGACATTTGCACCCGTGGAAAGGTACACTTCCATTAGGACCATACTTGCATTGGAAGTAGTTATGAAATCGAAAATACACTAGATGGATGTCAAGACCTCCTTCTTGAATGGTGTAGTTGAGGAGGAAGTGTACATGGAACAACCACTAGGATTCGAGACACATGAAAAAAATATCCATGTTTGCAAATTGAAGAAGGCCTTGTATGGATTGAAACAAGTACCGAGGACATGGTATGATAGGATGGATAGCTTCTTGCTGAGCTTAGGATTTACCAAGATTAAAGTGGATTCCAACCTCTGCTTCGAGGTGGAAGACAGAAGACCAGTGATATTCCTGCTATATGTTGATGACTTGTTTTTTATAGGTGATGAGGAACTCATTAAAGATGTAAGGAGGAGACTTGCTACAAAGTTCAAGATGAAATACCTAGGTATTATGCACTACTTCTTAGGCATGGAGGTGTGGCAGAGTGCATATGGGATTTTCCTTGGTCAAGGAAAGTATGCAGTGGAGATTTAGAATGTTGGACTAGAATGCAATAGCCACACCTATGGAATCTAACTTGAAACTTCTTAGTGATGCTTCATCTGAGTCGATTGATGCCACTATGTATCATCAGATAATTGGCTCGTTGATGTATCTAACAAATACGAGACGAGACATATGCTTTGCGGTGAACATCCTAAGCCAGTTCTTGACAGATCCGAGACATGTTCACCTAATAGCTGCAAAGCATGTTCAAAAAACCAAAAAGGTAAAGTGGATTATGGGCTCAAATATGATGTGAATCAAAAGATTAACCTACATCATTATGTTGATTCGGACTGGGAAGGCAACACCACTAACAGGAAGAGCACCTTAGATTGCTGCTTCAGTTTGGGATTTTGCATGATATCCTAGTTTAGTAGGAAACAATCATGCATGGCACTAAGTACAGTCGAGGCAGAGTATGTTATCGCTTGCTCGGCTAGTTGTGAGGAAGTGTGGCTACGAAAGCTAATATTTGATTTATGTGATCTCCAATTGGATGTGACTTGTATCTTCCGTGACAATCAAAGTTGAATGAAGTTGTCAGAGAACCCTATGTTCGATGACAAGTCGAAGCACATCGAGATCAAGTTCCACTATATAAGGTATATGGTGCAGAGAGGAGCAGTCAAGCTCCAGTACGTGGCAAGGAAGAAGTAGATAGTCGATGTGTTGACCAAGCCTCTAGAAAGAGTGAAGTTCGAGTACTTCAGAGAAAGACTTGGTGTGATCCAGATCAAGACCCCTCGAAAGAGGGAGTGATGTGTTCTATCATAGCTAGAGAGACACATTGTCTGAGTGTAACATCCTAGCAAAGATCTTAGGTTGCTCAGATGTAATCAGTCATGTAGGTTATCCTTGGTTAAGTCATGGCGAAGCTCGTTGGTTATCCTTGGATGTAATCATTCTTGATATGATTCTATGCTAGAAATAGTTGATACATGATATCTCACATGGGAAATGAGACAGGTTTTCCAAGTGGGAAAAATTCTGGTGAAGCAGGATGCTCGTACGTAATCAGTCATGTAGGTTGTCCTCGGATGTAATCAGTCCAGGCAAAGCTCGAAGGTTATCCTTAGACGTAATCAGCCCTGTAATAGGTTATTCCAGTGTAAATATGAGCCCTGGCGTGGTATGCAGGTTACTCAAATGTAATAATTCATGTGGGTTGTATGAGTGTAAAAAGAGCCCTGGTGTGGTACACAGGTTTCTTGGATGTAATGCGCCCCAAAGGTTGTCAACTTGTCTGAACAAAAAATATCCTGGACATAGATTGTTTAGATGTAATAAGTCCTTGAGGTTGACCTAGAATGTAAAAGTTCCTGATGTAACAGGTTGTTTGGTCGTAATCAGTCCTTACATATATATCTATATATGTGATCCCATGTTGAGATGATAAGGTCATGAAGCACGAGAGGTGCACCTAGGCGGTTCTCCCTTTACTAGTAGAACGCGGGTTGACCGTGCAGAGACATAATGCACTGAGTGTGATCCTAGATGATTCTCACATAGTAGAAGCTGCATGTTGTCTTAATAACCGTACAGTAAAATCACTGACAGAGGAATCGCAGGTGCAGCATAAGAAAGGTACCCCATATCATCCACAAGCAAATGGAACCGTAGGATCCTTCAACAAAATCTTGGAAACTGCACTGACAAAGGTATGTAATGCTGCTCGTGATGACTGGGATTTAAATATTCCTGTGGTTTTTTGGGCATATAGCACCTCTTGCAAGAGTCTAATGGGGCAGACGTTGTTCAAATTAGTATATGGGAAAGAGGCAATCATGCCTATGGAGTACATTGTTCCTAGTCTGTGCATCGCAACAACAACTAGCATGGACGATGAAGCAACACTTGAGGAGCGAGCAACACATCCAGTCAAACTGGAAGAGGACTGCTTCATTGCAGGCTTCCAGCAGTGTGTCGAGAAGGATCGACAGAAGGCGTGGCATGACCGCTACATCAAAAACAAACAATTTTCACAAGGATATTTGGTGTTGCTATATGACAACAAGTTCAGGAAGCATCCCGGTAAGTTACAGATGCACTGGTTAGGTCCATAACTTATTCATTCAATTACCTCTGGGGGTGCAATTCAATTGCAGCAGCTAGATGGCCAGGTGCTGCCAACATTTGTGAATGGCAGCCACTTGAAGCCCTATAGGACAGGGCCAGAGCCGCGCAATGCCTGAGACGCTGCACAAGGATGGGAAAAAAAATCTAGAGATAGGTAGCAACAGGAATGATGGGCCCACCAGTAGGGGTCATATTAGGTTAGGGGGTAGTTGAATCAGCAATTAATAGCCAATTAGCCAGGGAAAATGGTTGCGTCAGAAAAAGGTGGTGCGTAAGGAAAAGGTTACGCTAATAGGACAGGGCTGCAACAAGGTGGTCCATGGGAACAAGATTGTGCGATAGGCAAAGGTTGTGTGTCAGCAGGAGGCTGTGCTAAGAGGATAGGGCCACGACATGCAAAAGGGTCGGGGTTTACATGGATAGAAAGAGTGGCTTGCATTGTACGGGAGACTCCGTGACGGTGACCGAACATCACATCAATACTCAATAACGGTTGTCAAAGAGGGAAACAATGACATGGTTGACGTCACAGTTAATGTTAGCAGATCCGAAAGGTAGGGTGGCAGAATCGACGACGTATTTAGCACACACACGAATGATTCATTCATAATGATGCACCCGAGTGAGTAATGATGGCATCTAAGATAAAGTTGGTGTTATAAGCTAAGGTCTAGTAGTTGAATGAACCCCATTAGGAAGTGTTGCACTGAGCAAAATTGCAGAAGAGTTGAGTTGGATCATTGAAGGAATATCCGATGCGTAAGGTAGTGGTTATCGAAGGGGCAATGCAGGCTTCCCTTGATACGGGGAATCCTATGAGTGAGAATGGTGTCTCAGCAGAAATTGATGAATAATTTGTGAGTATGCGAGTTAGTTTGACTCAGATAGAGGTATCTGGAAAATTCATCCTTGGCTATATTTCTCCCAATTGGTATAAGGTGCCAACTAAAACACCCATGAGGAATCTGGATGGGATCAGAGTTCCTACCCCACTGGACTAAGTCTGCAGGACCAGTGAACCGGGTCAACTTCATGCAGCCCAGGCTGAGCCTGAATTCAAGGAAGGACAAAGTGGGCAGAAGTGAGATGAGCCCAAAAGGACCAAGTGGGAAGAAGTAGGATAAGCCCGAAAGGACAAAGTGGGCAGAAGCGGGATGAGCCGCAAGGACCAAGTGGGCACCGGTAGGGCTGCAGATTTGGTCGTTGCTTCACAATTTGTGGTTGCAGACACTTGTTGGCCAGCCAGACACTTCTTGAAGGGCGGTAGCAAACGGAGAATGATGTAGTATTCATAGAAGTCAGAGCACGATGGCATTACAGGTTACACAAGTCCAGAAGATTGTTAAGGTCCACTATAGTTGAGGTTGAAGGAAGAATTTGTGGCCAACTGCAAGTCAAAAAATCTGGAAACAGTTGCACAATGATGCACATGTGACGGTTTATGCTTTTCAGGATCGTTGAAGACACCATGGCCAACTGACATGGCTCGAGGACAAGCGACAAGACTGTGTTTGGGGCCTATTACCAGGGGGTTGGAGATAGGTGAGTTGTGCAGTACTTAGGATGTTGCGCATACTCACGACGCACCGTACAAGGAAAAGATAGCACGATAGGTGAAAAATAGTCCACTTTTTATATTTTCATGTCGTTTTTTGGTACTCATTGACCATTTCTTCAAAATATTGGTCCTTAGTGGTTAAATTAGTTAGAATTTGTTAGGAGTTAGTTAGAAGTGGACCTTGAATGTAAAGGTGCAATCCTATATATAGAATTAGAATTGAAAATGTAGAAATATATCTTTTGATCAGTGAATCTGGGAATCCATGAACGATCTGTCTATCGATTTATCAAAAAAATATGAGTTGACCAAGTAGAGAGCGATTAAATCTTATGTTATCTTGTGGGTTTATCATTCTCTTGTTGTGGAGAAGTATTGTACGTTTTGGATCTATTGCGCAGAAGTAATATGATAGGACGGATGTTGCTCTGAATTGCTAATGTCTTTTCATATCTCTTTTATGTCCTTATGTGATGCAATATCAGTGATGGATGTTTTATGGATTTGCTTTATGAATGAATAATATGATACTACTGCAATGAATAAGTAAATGATGCGATCTGTTTAGATCTGTGGTTATACTGATAGATCCGTGATCAATGCTGCGATACCTGATGAATGCATATGTTAGATATGATAATTATGCTGATGAATTGTTGATGCCCCGATCCTCCCCCTTACTACCAGAAACTTTGTTTCGACAGCTCTCCCTCGAACATCACGAGTGAGACTTCATCTGCTCTGCGGGTGTTGCCGGGTAGGGTAAAACCTTTCTGGGCCGGTGCTCAGGGAGATCACACTGGTTGGGCATCGACAAAGCGAGAACCCTTGTCAACGAGGCTTTGTTGGTTGGTTTTGGCCAACAGGAGGAAATTGCTCAACCATATTTTTACTATGCAGTTGCTAGAGAGACTTGAAGTTTAGGTGGTCATATATTTCATGCCACAGCCTACTTGTGTTATTGGCATGAGTCAATAAGGCACTCTGATATGAATTAGAAAGAAAGTGAGAAAACTCATATGGCCTGAATGCATGATTAGAAAATCCTTTCATTATTATATTTCCAGTAGAGACTTCTGAGATCTCCATTGTGTCAGGATCAAATGAGACTCTCTTAGGAGAGTCAATATGTGACATCTGGTATACAAACAACAAGTTTGTTTCCAAGCAAGGGACATAGAGTACATTTTGGAACACTCCATTCTTAGTTTTAATGAAACCTTTCCCAACAGTTGGGATTTTTTAGTCATCTCCCATGTGGATGCTTGGTCCTACAGAGAGATCTAGTTTAGTGAATGATTATTTGGATGCAACCATGTGGTTGGAAGCTCCAGAATAAATGATCAAATCCTTGACTGAGAAAATATTCCCTTCAAGGCATGACACCTCTCATGTTCCTCTCTCTTGTTACTAGCATCAGTCTTCTTTGCACCTTCAGGAAGGGATATATTGTTATGTTCAAGGAGATTAGACATCTAGTTGATGGTCTTCTTCATGCACTAATTCTCTCGATAAAATACTCTCTTGCAGTATGATCACTTGGATTTGTCAAAATTCTTGTGCTTGTCCTTCTTGGAAACAAAGGCTCCATCTGAAGAATTCTACTTATTCTTAGGCTTTGAATCAGTGTTCTTCTTCTATTTCCCTCTTTGCTTCCCCTTTTCTTATGCATTCTTAGTCTCTCTAGCTAAAAGAGCCTAATTCTTGGGGGCTTTGAGATATCCCATCTGAATTAGCTTATCTTGTTCCTAGATTAGTGATTATGTGAAGGCATCAAGGGATGGCATTCACCAATTAGGAGTTGTCGGTCTCCTAGAGTGGAAACTAGATACAAATGTTCATGTATTTGTAACTTTGGAAGATATTCTAATGTGTATGATGATTGTATGTTGTTGTACCCCCATTGGAGATGTGTTTACCTCCTTGTGGTATCTCTTAATTGTGTCTATACCTTGAGGTACAACCTCCATTGTAAGTTGTAGCAATAGCACTCAGTGTAACATCATGTAATGTGTATTTAGAGTCTATCTAGGAGAAGTTGACCCTGTTAGGGAAAACAAGTGGGCCCCAGTATTATGTTTGGTTAGTCACTTGAAAGGTATAAATAGGGAGGTGCTCTCCCTCATTTATAAACACCTCACACTCTCAAGTTCGCATGAGAGAGAGAGAGAGACAAAAGAGGAGAGATAGATAGCTACAGAATACTTCTTATTACTGGGTCTGATCATCTTACTATTCTGAGGAAGTTTGAGTGGTTTTCTCCTTTATGGTTTCCTCGGTGAAAATCTTTGTGTCTCGTGTATCTTTTATATATTATGCATCTTGTTTCACTTGTTATTATTTCAGATAAATATCTTAGATAAACTGATCGTATCCAAAGAAAAACTAACATGGTATCAGAGCCTCTCTGAAAGAAGGCATTGTACAACAGCGAAAACTAGGGCTTCCTAGTTCAAGGTGTTCTCTCAACAGATCATCAAGAAAATAGGGCTATGCTAAATTGCCTCTGTAGGGCGCATATTTTGGTGGAAGCAGTTTCAAAGTTGAAGAAGTTTCATTTTTTACCCTGTCATTGTTGCCGGGAGGAACTAGGGCATCAAGTTTTGGGGGATCCCCACCTCAGTTTTCAGAAAGTGACCTTGATGAGCAACTCACCTCAAGGAGGCACATCCTTCTATCCAAACAAAATCCCAAACTCCATGTTTGGAAAATTAGGGTTTCTATGCTAAACCCTAGGTCAACCAACTACAGAACCAAGTCGGACACCTCAAATCGGTAAGATCTAAATCTTTACTATTTCCATTTGAGATTCTCATTTGAAAAGATGACTCACCATACTCAGCTTGAGGATTATCTTGGAGGGCTTGATAACTTCCGAGCATGGAAGTACAGAATCTCCCTGATCCTTGAAGAAAATGACTTGGATCAGCTTATCACTAGCGAAGTTCCAGAACCAGAGGAAGATGAAGCTAAGGCTTCTCATAAGAGAAGCATGTCTAAGGCCAAGATAATCATTGCATATTCTATTAAGTATCTCCTCATCCCCCATGTGTCTTCATTCAAGAGACCAAAGGAATTATATGATGCTTTGAAAAAGACGTTCGAAGGAAAGAACATCAATCGAAAGATGACTTTGAGGAAACAGCTAAAGAATGTGAAGATGCAGAACTCTGAGACCATATAGTCTTACTTCACAAGGGTTTCTCAAATCAAAGAACAATTTGAAGCAGTTGAAGAGAATGTCGAAGGAGAAATTGTAATAACTACATTGAATGGTCTCCCTACATCATGCAACTCATTCATTCAAGGGATTTGTGCAAGAAGGAGGCTGATATATTTCATTAGACTTCGAGAAGAATGTGCACAAGAAGAAGCTCGACTCATGACAAGAGAAGATAAGATGCGAGCAACTGAAGATAAAGCTCTCACGGTTCACACTAGGAAGAACTTCAAGAAGAAGGAGAACTTTCATCATAACAAGAAGAAGGACAAGAAATAGAAGAATACCAAAAGAGATACTTCAAATGTTCGATGCTACACATTGATGAAAATGGACATTTTGAAAGAGACTATCCCATCAGGAAAAAGAGACACTGTTCTCATATTGTCGAAGATGATGAACCAACAAAAAAAAAGATTCAGATGATAGAAGGATGATTCAAACGAAGAGTATGTGCTAACTGCAGCGCTTACGGGAACTCGTTCACATGAACACCAGTGATTGGAATCATTCATAAATATGTCTGAACATGAGTCACGACACAAGGTGAAACTTGGGGATGATTATCAATACCCCATAGAAGGGAGTGGAGAAGCTTCATACAAGATTGACTCATGGAAATACTTAAAGATGAAGGATGTGCTATATGTTTCATGATTGAAGATGAATCTTCTCTCCATCTCTGCACTAGATGCAAAGGGAATTAGGGTTTCATTTGTCGATGACCAAGTTTTGATGTGGCATAGAGGAAAGACAATAGAAGATGCAACAGTGATTGGAGAAGAAGACAAAGCCTTGTACAAGCTACAGGGACAGCCTAAACAAGTTGTGGTTCATGAGTCAATTGAACCAAGCGAACGGTGGCACAGAAGGCTTGCACATGTGCACTACAGAGCATTACCGATGGCAAGCAAAGAAGTTTCAGGATTGCCAAATATCCAAGCAAATAATGAAGGCATTTGCAAAGGATGTGCACAAGGAAAGAATGCGAAGAAGAATTTTCCCAGCAGTGAGAGAAAGACCAAACGAATACCAAAGATAGTACACTCTAATGTATGTGGTCCCATGTATTCTAGCTCATTAAGCGGGCATGTGTACTATGTTTCCTTTATTTATGATTTCTCATGTAATACTTAGATACATTTGTTGAAAGGGAAAAGTGAATTTTTCAGTAAGTTCAAGGTATATAAAGCCTTGGTTGAGAACCAGACTGATAGGATGATCAAGATTCTATGGTCAGATAATGGCAGAGAATTCACATCAGAAGAATTCAAGGAACTCTACAGAGTGTCTGGGATTAAGAGTGATTTAAGCATTCCATACAATCCTTAGCAGAATGGAGTTGCGGAATGAAAGAACCGAACCATCATGGAAGCATGAAGAGCAATGTTGCATGACCAGGATCTTCCTATGCACCTTTGGGTGAAGGCAGCAAGAATAGCTATATATGTATAGAACCGTACTCCTCATCGAGTACTTGACAACAAGACTCCTGAAGAGGCTTTCTCAGGAGAGAAACCAGAAATTAGTGATTTGAGAATATTTGGTTGGCTGGTGTACATACATATCCAAAAGGAGAAAAGGACCAAACTCGATCCTTCTCGGAGGAAGGGTATATTCAAAGGATACAATGATACATCAAATTCCTACCGAGTATACTTCCCAGGAATCAAGAAAATCAACACCAGAATAGATGTAACCTTTGATGAAGACTCGGCATACTTCAGATCTAGGAGGACATCTATTCAATAGGTCGAGGAATCTGAAGAGACAAGAGTCTGAGATATGGAAATTGGAGAAGCAATTCCAAAAGACCATGAATATCATGACATGACGGAATCACAAGAACCGGTAGAGGCAATCCTTGAGAAGGACTCCCACAAGAGGAAACCATCCTGTGCATGGGAACTCATACGAGAAGTTGAAAGGTATAGTGCTCCAAAAGGAATACATAGAGAGATAAAGAGGGTAAATCCCTATAATAGCTATGTGTCCTTGATGTGTGAAATCATTGATAGAGAACCTTCCACCTATGAAGAGGCTACAGAAAAGAAAGAATGGAAGTATGCTATGATCGAGGAATATCAGTCGATCATGAAGAATGATGTCTAAGAGATATACAAGATCAAACATGTTGTAGATGGAAGCATCAAGAAATAAAATGAAAGGTTTGTAGCATAAGGCTTCTCATAAAAAGAAGGCATAGACTACAAAGAGACATTTGCACCCGTGGCAAGGTACACTTCCATTAGGACCATACTTGCATTGGAAGTATTTATGAAATCGAAAATACACTAGATGGATGTCAAGACCTCCTTCTTGAATGGTGTAGTCGAGGAGGAAGTGTACATGAAACAACCACTAGGATTCGAGACACATGAAAAAAATATCCATGTTTGCAAATTGAAGAAGGCCTTGTATGGATTGAGATAAGTACCAAGGACATGGTATGGTAGGATGGATAGCTTCCTAATGAGCTTGGGATTTACCAAGATTAAAGCGGATTCCAACCTCTACTTCGAGGTGGAAGACGGAAGACCAGTGATATTCCTGCTATATGTCGATGACTTGTTTTTTACAGGTGATGAGGAACTCATTAAAGATATAAGGAGGAGACTTGCTACAAAGTTCAAGATGAAATACCTAGGTATTATGCACCACTTCTTAGGCATGGAGGTGTGGCAGAGTGCATATGGGATTTTCCTTGTTCAAGGAAAGTATGCAGTGGAGATTTTGAAGAGATTCATAATGTTGGACTAGAAGGAAATAGCCACACTTATGGAATCTAACTTGAAACTTCTTAGTGATGCCTCATCTGAGTCGGTTGATGCCACTATGTATCATCAGATAATTGGCTCATTGATGTATGTAACAAATACGAGACGATAAATATGCTTTGCAGTGAACACCCTAAGCCAGTTCCTGACAGATCCGAGACATGTTCACCTAATAGCTGCAAAGCATGTTCTAAGGTACCTAAAAGGTAAAGTGGATTATGGGCTCAAATATGATGTGAATCAAAAGATTAACCTACATGATTATGTTGATTCGGACTGGGAAGGCAGCGCCAATAATAGGAAGAGAACCTTAGGTTGCTGCTTTAGTTTGGGATTTTGCATGATATCCTGGTTTAGCAGGAAACAATCATGCATGGCACTAAGTATAGTTGAGGCAGAGTATGTTGTCGCTTGCTCGGCTAGTTGCGAGGAAGTGTGGCTATGAAAGCTAATATTTGATTTATTTGATCTCCAGTTGGATGTGACTTGTATATTCTGTAACAATCATAGTTGCATGAAGTTGTTGGAGAACCCTATGTTCCATGACAAATCGAAGAACATCGAGATCAAGTTCCACTATATAAGGTATACGGTGCAGAGAGGAGCAGTCAAGCTCCAGTACGTGGCAACAAAGAAGTAGATAGTCGATGTGTTGACCAAGCCTCTAGAAAGAGTGAAGTTCGAGTACTTCAGAGAAAGACTTGGTGTGATCCAGATCGAGACGCCTCGAAAGAGGGAATCATGTGTTCTATCATAGCTAGAAAGACACGTTGTCTGAGTGTAACATCCTAGCAAAGATCTTAGGTTGCTCAGACGTAATCAGTCATGTAGTTTATCCTTGGATAAGTCACGGCTAAGCTCGTAGGTTATCCTTGGATGTAATCATTCTTGATATGATTCTATGCTAGAAATAGTTGATGCATGATATCTCACATGGGAAATGAGACAGGTTTTCCAAGTGGGAAAAATACTGGTGAAGCAGGATGCTCGTACGTAATCAGTCATGTAGGTTGTCCTCAGATGTAATCAGTCCGGGCGAAGCTCAAAGGTTTTCCTTAGACATAATAAGCCCTGTAATAGGTTATTCGAGTGTAAATATGAGCCCTGGCGTGGTACGTGGGTTACTCAAATGTAATAAGTCATGTGGGTTATATGAGTGTAAAAAGAGCCCTTGCGTGGTACACGGGTTTCTTGGATGTAATACGCCCCGAAGGTTGTCAACTTGTCTGAACAAAAAATATCCTGGACGTAGGTTGTTTAGATGTAATAAGTCCTTGAGGTGGGATATATGAGTGTAAAAAGAGCCCTTGAGTGGTACATAGGTTTCTTGGATGTAATATGCCCCAAAGGTTGTCAACTTGTCTGAACAAAAAATATCTTGGACGTAGGTTGTTTAGATGTAATAAGTCCTTGAGGTTGACTTGGAATGTAAAAGTTCCTGATGTAACAGGTTTTTTGGTTGTAATCAGTCCTTACATATATATCTATATATGTGTTCCCATGCAGTGAGATGATAAGGTCATGAAGCATGAGAGGTGCACCTAGGCAATTCTCCCTTTACTAGTAGAACGCAGGTTGACCATGCAGAGACGTAATGCACTGAGTGTGATCCTAGATGATTGTCGCATAGCAGAAGCTGCAGGTTGTCTTAATAACCATACAGTAAAAGCATTGACAGAGGAATGGCAGGTGTAGCATAAGAAAGGTACCCCATATAATCCACAAGCAAATGGAACCGTAAAATGCTTCATCAAAATCTTTGAAACTGCACTAACAAAGGTATGTAATGCTACTCATGATGACTGGGATTAAATATTCCTACGTTTTCTAGGCATATTGCACCGCTTGCAAGAGGCTGACGGGGCAGACGTCGTTCAAATTAGTATATGAGCAAGAGGCAGTCATGCCTATGGAGTACATTGTTCCTAGTCTGTGCATCGCAACAGCAACTAGCATGGTCGATGAAGCAACACTTGAGGAAGGAGCAACACATCTAGTCAAACTGGAAGAGGACCACTTCATCGCAAGCTTCTAGCTGCATGTCGAGAAGGATCGACAAAAGGCGTGGCATGACCGCTACATCAAAAACAAACAATTTTCACAAGGAGATTTGGTGTTGCTATATGACAGCAAGTTCATGAAGCATCCCGGTAAGTTACAGATGCACTGGTTAGGTCCATAACTTATTCATTCAATTACCTTTGGGGGTGCATTTCAATTGCAGTAGTTAGATGGCCAGGTGCTGCCAACATTTGTGAATGGAAGCCACTTGAAGCCCTATAGGACAGGGCCTGAGCTGCACAATACCTGAGACACTGCACAAAGATGGGGAAAAAAATCTAGAGATAGGTAGCAAGAGGAACGGTGGGCCCACCAGTAGGAGTTGTATTAGGCTAGGGGTTAGTTGACTCAGCAGTTAATAGCCAATTAGCCAGGGAAAATGGTTGCATCAGAATAAGGTTGTGTGACAGGCAAAGGTTGCACTAAGAGGAAAGGGCCGCAACAATGTGGTCCATCAGAACAAGGTTGTGCGATAGGAAAAGGTTACGTGTCAACATGAGGCTATGCTAAGACGATAGGGCCATGACATGCAAAAGGGACAGGGTTGCCATGGATAAAAAGAGTGGCTTGCATTGTACGGGAGACTCCATGACGGTGACCGGACATCACATCAATACTCAATAACGGTTGTCAAAGAGGGAAACGATGACACGGTTGATGTCACAGTTAATGTTAGAAGATCCAAAAGGTAGGGTGGAAGAATTGACGGCGTATTTAGCACACACATGAATGATTCAGTCATAATGATGCACCCAAGTGAGTCATGATGGCATCTAAGATAAAGTTGGTGTTATAAGTTGAGGTCTAGTAGTCGAATGAACCCCATTAGGAAGTGCTGCACTAAGCAAAGTTGCAGAAAAGTTGGGTTGGGTCATTGAAGGAAGATCCACTGCGTAAGGTAGCGGTTGTCGAAGGGGAATTGCAGGATCCCCTTGATACGAGGTATCCTATGAGTGAGAATGGTGTCTCAGTAGAAATTGATGAAGAATTTATGAGTATGTGAGTTAGTTTGACTTAGATAGAAGTAACTGGAAAATTCATCCTTGGATATATTTTTTCCAGTCGGTCTGAGGTGCTGACTAAAACACCCATGAGGAATCCAGATGGGATCAGAGTTCCTACCCCACTGGACTAAGTCTGCAGGACCAATGAACCGGGTCAACTTCAGGTAGCCTAGGCTGAGCCGCAATGCAAGGAAGGACAAAGTGGGCAGAAGCGAGATGAACCCAAAAGGACCAAGTGGGAAGAAGCAGGCTAAGCCCGAAAGGACCAAGTGGGCAGAAGCGGGATGAGCCGCAAGGACCAAGTGGGTAGACGTAGGGCTGTAGATTTCGTCGTTGCTTCATAATTTGTGGTTGCAAACACTTGTTGGCCAGTCAAACACTGCTTGAAGGGCGGCAGCAAATGGAGAATGATGCAGTATTCATAGAAGTCAAAGCACGATGGCATTACAAGTTACACAAGTCCAGAAGTTTGTTAAGGTCCACTACAGTTGACGTTGAAGGAAGAAGTTGCGGCCAACTGCAAGTCAAAAAATCTGGAAACAGTCGCACAATGATGCATATGTGATGGTTTCTGCTCTTCAGGATCACTGAAGACACCATGGCCAGCTGATGTGGCTCGAGGACAAGCCACAAGATTGTGTTTGGGACCTATTTCCATGGGGTTGGAGATAGGTGAGTTGTGCAGTAGCTAGGATGTTGTGCATACTCACGAGGCACCGTGCAAGGAAAAGATAGTGCGATAGGTGGAAAATAGTCCACTTTTTATATTTTCATGTTGTTTTTTGGTACTCATTGACCATTTCTTCAGAATATTGGTCCTTAGTGGTTAAATTAGTTAGAAATTGTTAGGAGTTAGTTAGAAGTGGACCTTGAATGTAAAGGTGCAATCCTATATATAGAGTTAGAATTGCAAATGTAGAGATATATCTTTTGATCAGTGAATCTGGGAATCCATGAACGATCTGTCTATCGATTTATCGAAAAAATATGAGTTGAGCAAGTAGAGAGCAATTGAATCTTATGTTATCTTGTGGGTTTATCATTCTCTTGCTGTGGAGAAGTATTGTACGTTTTGTATATATTGTGCAGAAGTAATATGATAGGATGGATGTTGCTCTGAATTGCTAATGTCTTTTTATATCTCTTTTATGTCCTTATGTGATGCAATATCAATGATGGATGTTTTATGGATTTGCTTTATGAATGAATAATATGATACTGTTGCGATGAATAAGTAAATGATGTGATCTGTTTAGATCTGTGGTTATACTGATAGATCTGTGATGAATGCTTCAATACCTGATGAATGGATATGTTAGATCTGATAATTATGCTGATGAATCGTTGATGCCCCGATCCTCCCCCTTACTATCGAAAACTTGGTTCTGATAGCTCTCCCTCGAACATCTCGGTGATACTTCATCTGCTCTGCGGGTGTTGTCGGGTAGGGTAAAACCTTTATGGGCCGGTGCTCAGGGAGATCACGCTGGTTGCTCGTCGACAGAGCGAGAACCCTTGTCGATGAGGCTTTGTTGGTGGGTTTTGGCCAATAGGAGGCAATTGCTCAACCCTATTTTTACTATGCAGTTGCTAGAGAGAATTGAAGTTTAGGTGGCCAAATATTTCATGCCACAGCCTGCTTGTGTTATTGGCATGAGTCAATAAGGCACTCTGATATGAATTAGGAAGAAAGTGAGAAAACTCATATGCCCTGAATGCATGATTAGAAACTCCTTTCATTATTATATTTCCAGTAGAGACTTCTGAGATCTCCATTGTGTCAGGATCAAATGAGACTCTCTTGGGAGAGTCAATATGTGACATCTGGTATACAAACAACAAGTTTGTTTCCAAGCAAGGGACATAGAGTACATTTTGGAACACTCCATTCTTAGTTTTAATGGAACCTTTCCCAATAGTTGGGATTTTTTAGTCATCTCCCATGTGGATGCTTGGTCCTATAGAGATATCCAGTGTAGTGAATGATTATTTGGACGCAACCATGTGGTTGAAAGCTCCAGAATCAATGATCAAATCCTTGACTAAGAAAATATTCCCTTCAAGGCATGACACCTCTCATGTTCTTCTCTCTTGTTACCAGCATCAGTCTTCTTTTCACCTTCAGGAAGGGATATATTGTTATGTTCAAGGAGATTAGACATCTGGTTGATGGTCTTCTTCATGCACTAATTCTCTGGATGAAATACTCTCTTGCAGTATGATCACTTGGCTTTGTCAAAATTCTTGTGCTTTTCCTTCTTGGAAACAAAGGCTCCATCTGAAGAATTCTACTTATTCTTAGGCTTTGAATCAGTGTTCTTCTTCTATTTCCCTCTTTGCTTCCCCTTTTCTTATGCATTCTTAGTCTCTCTAGCTAAAAGAGCCTAATTCTTGGGGGCTTTGAGATATCCCATCTGAATTAGCTTATCTTGTTCTTGGATTAGTGATTATGTGAAGGCATCAAGGGATGGAATTCACCAATTAGGACTTGTCAGTCTCCCAGAGTGAAAAGTAGATACAAATGTTGATGTATTTGTAACTTCGAAAGATATTCTAATGTCTATTATCATTGTATGTTTTTGTACCCCCATTGGAGATGTGTTTAACTCCTTGTGGTATGTCTTAATTGTGTCTATACCTTGAGGTACAACCTCCATTGTAAGTCGTAGCAATAGTACTCAGTGTAACATCATGTAATGTGTATTTAGAGTCTCTCTAGGAGAATTCGACCCTGTTAGGGAAAGTAAGTGGGCCCCAGTATTATGTTTGCTTAGTCACTTGAAAGGTATAAATAGGGAGGCGCTCTCCCTCATTTATAAACACCTCACACTCTCAAGTTCGCATGAGAGAGAGAGAGACAAAAGAGGAGAGATAAATAGCTACATAATACTTCTTATTACTGGGTCCGATCATCTTACTATTCTGAGGAAGTTTGCGTGGTTTTCTCCTTTATGGTTTCCTCGGTGAAAATCTTTGTGTCTCGTGTATCTTTTATATATTATGCATCTTGTTTCACTTGTTATTATTTCAGATAAATATCCTAGATAAACTAATCATATCCAAAGAAAAACTAACATGGTATCAGAGCCTCTCTGAAAGAAGGCGTTGTACGGCAGTGAAAACTAGGGCTTCCTAGTTCAAGGTGTTCTTTCCACATATCATCAACAAAAGAGGGCTATGCTAAACTACCTCTATAGGGCGCATATTTTGGTGGAAGCAGTTTCAAAGTTGAAGAAGTTTCATTTTTTACCTTGTCATTGTTGCCGAGAGGAACTAGGGCATCAAGTTTTGGGGGCTCCCCACCTCAGTTTTCAGAAAGTGACCTTGATGAGAAACTCACCTCAAGGAGGCACATCCTTCTATACAAACAAAATCCCAAACTCCATGTTTGGAAAATTAGGGTTTCTATGCTAAACCCTAGGTCAACCAGCTCCGGAACCAAGTCGGACACCTCAAATCGATAAGATCTAAATATTTACTATTTCCATTTGAGGTTCTCATTTGAAAATATGACTCACCATACTCAACTTGAGGACAATATTGGAGAGCTTGATAACTTCTGAGCATGGAATTACAGAATCCTCCTGATCCTTGAAGAACATGACTTGGATTAGTTTATCATTAGAGAAGTTCCAGAACCAGAGGGAGATGAGGCTAAGGCTTCTCATAAGAGAAGCATGTCTAAGGCCAAGAGAATCATTGCATATTCTATTAAGTATCTCCTCATCCCCCATGTGTCTTCATTCAAGACACGAAAGGAATTATATGATGCTTTGAAAAAGATGTTCGAAGGAAAGAACATCAACCGAAATATGACTTTGAGGAACCAGCTGAAGATTGTGAAGATGCAGAACTCTGAGACCATATAGTCTTACTTCACAAGGGTTTCTCAAATCAAAGAACAATTTGAAGCAGTTGAAGAGAATTTCGAAGAAGGAGAAATTGTAATGACTACCTTGAATGGTCTCCCTACATCATGAGACTCATTCATTCAAGGGATTTGTTCAAGAAGGATGTTGATCTATTTCAGCAGACTCCGAGAAGAATGTGCACAAGAAGAAGCTCAACTCGTGACAAGAGAAGATAAGATGTGAGAAACTGAAGATCAAGCTCTCATGGTTCACACCAGGAAGAACTTCAAGAAGAAGGAGAAGAAGGAGAACTTCCATCACAACAAGAAGAAGGATAAGAAACAGAAGAATACCAAAATAGATACTTCAAATGTTCGATGCTACACATTGATGAAAAGGGACATTTGGCAAGAGACTGTCCCATCAGGAAAAAGAGACACCATTCTCATATGTCAAAGATGATGAACCAACAAAAAAAAAGATTCAGATGATAGAAGGATGATTCAAATGAAGAGTATGTGCTAACTGCAGCACTTACGGAACTCTCTCACATGAAGACCAGTGATTGGAATCATTCATAAATATGTTTGAACATGAGTCACGACACAAGGTGAAACTTGGGGATGATTATCAATACCCCATATAAGGGGGTGGAGAAGCTTCATACAAGATTGACTCATGGAAATACATAAAGATGAAGGATGTGCTATATGTTTCATGATTGAATATGAATCTTCTCTCCATCTCTGCACTAGATGCAAAGGGAATTAGGGTTTCATTTGTCGATCACCAAGTTCTGATGTGGCATAGAGGAAAGACAATAAAGGATGCAACAATGATTGGAGAAGAAGACAGAGCCTTGTACAAGCTAAAGGGACAGCCTAAACAATTAGTGGTTCATGAGTCAATTGAACCAAGTGAACGGTGGCACAGAAGGCTTGCACATGTGCACTACCGATGGCAAGAAAAGTAGTCTCAGGATTGCCAAATATCCAAGAAAATAATGAAGGCATTTGCAAATGATGTGCACAAGGAAAGAATGCGAAGAAGACCTTTCCCGACAGTGAGAGAAAGACCAAACGAATACCAAAGATAGTACACTCTAATGTATGTGGTCCCATGTATTCTAGTTCATTAAGCGGGTATGTGTACTATGTTTCCTTTATTTATGATTCCTCACATAATACTTAGATACATTTGTTGAAAGGGAAAAGTGAATTTTTCAGTACGTTCAAGGTATATAAATCCTTGGTTGAGAACCAGACTGATAGGAAGATCAAGATTCTATGGTCAGATAATGGAAAATAATTCACATCGGAAGAATTCAAGGAACTCTGCAAAGTGTCCGGGATTAAGAGTGATTTAAGCACTCCATACAATCCTTAGCAGAATATGGTTACGGAATGAAAGAACCGAACCATCATGGAAGCATCAAGAGCAATGTTGCATGACCAGGATCTTCCTATGCACCTTTGGGCGAAGGCAGCAAGAATAGCTATATATGTACAGAACCGTACTCCTCATCGAGTACTTGACAACAAGATTATTGAAGAGGCTTTCTCAGGAGAGAAACCAGAAATTAGCGATTTGAGAATATTTGGTTGGTTGGTGTACATACATATCCAAAAGGAGAAAAGGACCAAGCTCGATCCTTCTGGGAGGAAGGGTATATTCATAGGATACAGTGATACATCAAATTCCTACCGAGTATACTTCCAATCAAGAATATCAACATCAAAATAGATGTAACCTTTGATGAAGACTCGGCATACTTCATATCTAGGAGGACATCTATTCAATAGGTCGAGGAACCTGAAGAGACAAGAGTCTGAGATATGGAAATTGGAGAAGCAATTCCAAAAGACCATGAATATCATGACATGATGGAATCACAAGAACCGGTAGAGACAATCCTCGAGAACGACTCCGACAAGAGGAAACCATCCTCTGCATGGGAACTCATACGAGAAGTTGAAAGGTATGGGGCTCCAAAAGGAATACATAGAGAGATAAAGAGGGTAAATCCCTACAATAGCTATGTGTCCCTGATGTGTGAAATCTCTGATAGAGAACATTCCACCTATGAAGAGGCTACAGAAAAGAAAGAATGGAAGGATGCTATGATCGAGGAATATCAGTCTATCATGAAGAATGATGTCTAAGAGATATACAAGATCAAACATGTTGTAGATGGAAGCATCAAGAAATAAAATGAAAGGTTCATAGCATAAGGCTTTTTATAAGGCATAGACTACGGAGAGACATTTGCACTCGTGGCAAGGTACACTTCCATTAGGACCATACTTGCATTGGAAGTAGTTATGAAATGGAAAATACACTAGATGGATGTTAAGACCTCCTTCTTGAATGGTGTAGTTGAGGAGGAAGTGTACGTGGAACAACCACTAGGATTCGAGACACATGAAAAAAATATCCATGTTTGCAAATTGAAGAAGGCCTTGTATGGATTGAAACAAGTACCGAGGACATGGTATGGTATGATGGATAGCTTCCTGATGAGCTTTGGATTTACCAAGATTAAAGCGGATTCCAACCTCTATTTCGAGGTGGAAGACGGAAGACCGGTGATATTACTGCTATATGTCGATGACTTGTTTTTTACAGGTGATGAGGAACTCATTAAATATGTAAGGAGGAGACTTGCTACAAAGTTCAAGATGAAATACCTAGGTATTATGCACTACTTCTTAGGCATGGAGGTGTGGCAGAGTGCATATGGGATTTTCCTTGGTCACGGAAAGTATGCAGTGGAGATTCAGAATGTTGGACTGGAAGGCAATAGCCACACCTATGGAATCTAACTTGAAACTTCTTAGTGATACTTCATCTGAGTCGGTTGATGCCACTATGTATCATTCGATAATTGGCTCATTGATGTATCTAACAAATACGAGACAAGACATATGCTTTGCAGTGAACACCCTAATCCAGTTCCTGATGGATCCAAGACATGTTCACCTAATAGATGCAAAGCATGTTCTGAGGTACCTAAAAGTTAAAGTGGATTATGGGCTCAAATATGATGTGAATCAAAAGATTAACCTACATCATTATGTTGATTCGGACTGGGAAGGCAGCGCCACTAACAGGAAGAGCACCTTAGGTTGCTGCTTCAGTTTGGGATCTGGCATGATATCCTAGTTTAGCAGGAAACAATCATGCATGGCGCTAATTACAGTCGAGGCAGATTATGTTGTCACTTGCTCGGCTAGTTGTGAGGAAGTGTGGCTACGAAAGCTAATATTTGATTTATTTGATCTCCAGTTGGATGTGACTTGTATCTTCTGTGACAATCAAAGTTGCATGAAGTTGTCGGAGAACCCTATGTTCCATGACAAGTTGAAGCACATCGATATCAATTTCCACTATATAAGGCATATGGTGCAGAGAGGAGCATTCAAGCTCCAGTACGTGGCAACGAAGAAGTAGATAGTCGATGTGTTGACCAAGCCTTTAGAAAGAGTGAAGTTCGAGTACTTCAGAGAAATACTTGGTGTGATCCAGATCAAGACCCCTCGAAAGAGGGAGTGATGTGTTCTATCATAGGTAGAGAGACACGTTGTCTGAGTGTAACATCCTAGCAAAGATCTTAGGTTGCTCAGACGTAATCAGTCATGTAGGTTATCCTTAGATAAGTCACGGCGAAGCTCGTAGGTTATCCTTGGATGTAATCATTCTTGATATGATTCTATGCTAGAAATAGTTGATGCATGAAATCTCACATGGGAAATGAGACAGGTTTTCCAAGTGGGAAAAATATTGGTGAAGCAGGATGCTCGTACGTAATCAGTCATTTAGGTTGTCCTCGGATGTAATCAATTCGGGTGAAGATCAAAGGTTATCCTTGGATGTAATCAGCCCTGTCATAGGTTAGTCGAGTGTAAATATGAGCCCTGGCGTGGTACGCGGGTTACTAAAATGTAATAAGTCATGTGGGTTTAATGAGTGTAATAAGAGCCCTGGCGTGGTACACAGGTTTCTCGGATGTAAAATGCCCCAAAGGTTGTCAACTTGTTTGAACTAAAAATATCCTGGACATAGGTTGTTTAGAT
The DNA here is from genome assembly GCA_001517045.1 of Pseudotsuga menziesii. Taxonomy (NCBI): domain Eukaryota; kingdom Viridiplantae; phylum Streptophyta; class Pinopsida; order Pinales; family Pinaceae; genus Pseudotsuga; species Pseudotsuga menziesii. Next base: position 373,543 of record LPNX010966506.1, read on the forward strand.
GTAATAAGTCCTTGAGGTTGACCTGGAATGTAAAAGTTCCTGATGTAACAGGTTGTTTGGTCGTAATCAGTCCTTACATATATATCTATATATGTGTTCCCATGTTGAGATGATAAGGTCATGAAGCACGAGAGGTGCACCTAGGCGGCTCTCCCTTTACTAGTAGAACGCAGGTTGACCGTGCAGAGACATAATGTACTGAGTGTGATCCTAGATGATTCTCGCATAGTAGAAGCTGCAGGTTGTATTAATAACATGAAATATCCTGGATTACTCCTATGGTGAAAGAACGCAGGTGGTCCGCATCTAACGATTTGTTTTTTAATTTGTTTTATGCAGGACAAAAGAGATGATTTGGATACGACGAGATGAAGGTAGGAGATGCAGTTTATTTCCATGGCAATGTAAAGAAGGTCCTGAACCATTCCTACGAGATGGCTTGCTCGAGATGTGATGAAGACCTGGATGAGAACTAGGCCTACACGTAGTCGAGAGAGGGTTGGCTCTGTAGAAACTTCCGATGGCAGATAGTACCATTTGATTATAGATAAGAAGATGATGATGGCAACAGCTATAATGGTGACTCTATGGCTCTATAATGATGACTCCGTGATGAAGACTTGACCAAATGTGTTTATGATTGTATAGGAAAGATAATATCTTCCTAGTTAAGAGGTGGTGTTGATGTATTTGTAACTTCGGAAGATATTTTGATGTGTATTATCATTGTATGTTGTTTTACCCCCATTAGAGATGTGTTTACCTCCTTGTGGGATGTCTTAATTATGTCTAGACCTTGAGGTCCAACCTCCATTGTAAGTCAGGGAAATAGTCCCCAGTGTAACATCATGTAATGTCTATTTGGAGTCTCTCTGGGAGAATTTGGACCTATTAGGGAAGATAAGTGGGCCCCAGTCTTATGTTTGGTTAGTCACTTGAAAGGTATAAATAGGGAGGTGCACTCCCTCATTTATACTCACCTGACACTCTCAAGTTCGCATGAGAGAGAGAGAGAGAGACAAAGAAGGAGAGATAGATAGACGATGAATACTTCTTATTACTGGGTTTGATCATATTACTATTCTGAGGAAGTTTGCTAGGTTTTCTCTTTTATTGTTTCCCCAATGAAAATCTTTGTGTCTCATGTATCTTTTATATATTATGCATCTTGTTGTGCTTGTTATTATTTTAGATAAAGATCCTAGATAAACTAATCAGATCCAAAGAAAAACTAACAACAAACATTGTGAATTCTAATCTAAGTTTGCTCAGAATGGAGAGCACCAGTTGCTCATCCTTCTTCTCAATCCCACACTACTTGCATTACATGATAAGGGATTTGAATTTTGAGAATAATTGTTGTATTGTTTTAAAATTACTGGGTTGTAGTGCAATAAACTCATTCTCTAGGATATGGCCCCTCAGCTCATCATGTTTTCCAAAGAAGGATTCAAGCTTATCCCATACTTCTTTCGAAGTATTCAGTCCATCAAGATGGACCAGTAGCTCCCTGCAAATGTGGATGCGTATGAAGCCAAAAGCTTCATTAAGCTTATTCGGGTACTTGGATTTTTCAAGATTTATTGGGGTTTGACATTTCTACACATTGTGACCTTGTAAAAACCCTTGTTTCGGCAGACAATGTGCATGTCATCCCTCCAATCAAGGTAATTGAAGGGTATGAGGATTCTGGGAGTGAGAGGTGCTGAATTTTCAATTTCACAACTTCAAGAACAACAATTCTTCATATAATATTTGAATTTACCTGCAAAACAATTTAATTCGAATCAAACCAGTTCGAACACTCTCCACTTCAAAATGTGCACTTTCTCTGGGAGCATCACTCCTGGACAGAATTCTCTAGATAGAATCCAAAGGGAGCAAGGAAATAATTCTAGAATTTATGTGGAACACAATTGCTTCTGGTGCATCAATGGAAGCTTCTGAGGTTTGTTGTTGGCCTGGAAACCTGCTCTGATACCATGTTAATTTCAATGAATCATAGGATCCTCATGGCTGAATGATTCAATGGAGAATGTAGGTTGCATAAGAGAGAGACTATTCAATGAAAATTGATCAATATATTCATGGCAGAAATTACACACACATGAGGCAAAAAATGGTCAACATAACAATACCTGAATAATCAGTAATGTCTCTGTAATACAATAGTCATACAATACGAAGAATTGGAATACCTTTGGGCAGATTCGAATTCACTAACTCAAACTAACTTCAATGCTAATTTAGTGTGGGAAAATCACCACTAGAGCTCACTAATGCAACTATGGATCACTGATTCAGTTCACAATTAGTTAACTGGTGTAGGTAGGTGAGAAAAGGCGCCCTACCTCCCTTAAATCATGGAAACTTGCACTAAGATGACTGAGAGTGATCTAACTGATGGTAATCGAAGCATAACTGAACATAATTGAATACCTACTAGGGTCAACTACAGGAAACTGCTGGTGGCACTCAGAGTGGGTTGCTAAATTATAGGGATTGGTCCCTGGAGCTCCTAAACTCATGCAAACAAGAGCAGGGAGTGGTAAGTGGCTTGGTGTCCTCCATACACTAGTGAAGTGGTAATGACCTCCTTAGCTAGGAAAAGACAAAATAGACTAAGTGGTCAAAGGGAAGATTAATTAATAATCTTAACACTAGTGCACATAAGATAGTGCGCCAAATACCCATATTTGTGCCTAGATCATAAGGGAGTATTATTGTGAAATGAAATCCTAACATAGGGATATTCCACTATAATAAGTTACTTTACAACATCATTTAGATCATTTCAAGGAGGAAATATGAATCCTTTAATTAAGCATAACCATGAATGGTTAAGTAGTATTGCCTCCAAAACCACCAACTATTTTTTTTACAGTTATAGTTATAGTGATCAATAATAGTACCCACCCCACCCCCTAGTATTTCATGAATAATGAACATATTATTGTTGGTTTTATAGTCTCTTTACTAAATCCTAGTTCTATGGTGTAAAAATTTTGTACCGTTTTGAAAGAGGAAAGGACTCACCCACAAAGAGATTTCCTTACATCAACAATTCCAAAAGTAATGGATCTAATACAACAGAACGAAAGAGATAAGCATATATTCCAATAGTAATGAAATTATTAAACTATGGAGAAGCAAGATTAAAAAAATGCTAAGCTATAATCTATATAAAGAAGTCCACTTTTGCAACCTGGAATTATTTTCCTACAATGCAAAAACACCTTTCTTCATGTGTTGCATTTGTATAAAATTTAAATGAGTGGAACTTAACGAATTCCATACATGATATTAATTTAGAAACAAGTGAAATTAGCAACAAAGTTGCTTATACCTGCCTCTTAAAAATATTTTAATGTAATAAAATTCAAAGTTAAGTTTAAAATCATTCTGATACGATTAAAATTTATAACAAAATGTTATTTATGTATATCTTTTATGCTAATTAAAATAAATAAATAATTAGTAAAACATGGAAAAAAAATTAATATTATTAATAAAAAGTATGAAATTGTAAGAATAACTAAATATTTTAAGAAATTTGAATTATAATGAGTACTAATTATAAATCTCATATATATATAATTTTGTTTAAATAAATTTATGTTAATTAAAATGTTGAAATTTTAGAAATTATTTTTCTATACAATATATATTCACAAATTATTGTTAAAATTATATAATAAAACAAGGATCTTCACAATAGGTAGTTGACCGCATGGACGACCCGTATTATTGTTCTAAAACGTTGATCAAGGATCTTCACAACAAGTGGCAGACCGCATGGACGACCGGAGATAAGGGATCTTCACAACAGGTGGCAAACTGCATGGACGACCAGCGATAAGGGATCTTCGCAACAGGTGGCAGACCGCATGGACGACTGGCCATAGCAAGTGGAGTATGTTGTGGTAAGTGGAGTATGCCATGGTATATATTAATCGAGAGGCCTGGTTGGTAAGATGATTTTTTGTTGCATTTTCAGTTGGATAAAATGTTGAGCTTGGCGATCAATTTCCTTATAGGTTATAGTGTATTCCGAAATGTTTCTGGCTTTACTATGTCTGTTTCCTTTTGATGCTTTAAATTCCTGAAATTTGTTCAGCATTACGCCATTTTTGTCACTGGTATATATTAATCGAGAGACCTGGTTGGCGAGCTGATTTTTGCTTGCATTTTCAGTCGTGGACGAATTTCTTCAAGACAAGACATCCTGGATAGCCTCGTCAATTTCCTTGTTGATATGCAGCCATCGACCTCTCTTCTAGGTACTGGACCAATGCAGAGCGTGAGCAGTGTCACATCTTGTTTAAGCAGCAGCCCTGAAGTCACCCTCCAGGAACAAATGCACAGCCAACAACAGCAAATAAACAGCCAGCAACAGCATTTTTCTTCACAATTCGATCAAACGAACCAGCCTCATCAGAACATGGAAGACTTCCTAGAGCAAATGTTCTTAATGCCTTCCTGGTCGGACGTAGCCGTGAAAATTGCGCCGTGGGAATTCAATCCTGTCAATGCTTCCCAAGGCAACAATGCTTCAAATAATAACAACAGCCCCCAGAACCTGCAAAGCAATACACAGAGATTATTCACAATGCCATTGCTGCCTTCCGGGATAGGAGGCCAGGGCTTGAACTCTCAGGAAAATGAAGGTCACGCGAGCGAACATATGCAGTACTCCAACTACGACGAATCCCAGTTCTTAGCTTCCAAGTTAAGGCAGCATCCACTGAGCGGTAATTCTTCGATGAATCAGACGCCAAACCAGGTTTCGCAAGGGATCAATGAAACCAATACGTCTCTGAGTTGATCCATGGTTTTGCAGCTAAGCACAGGAAATGCAACCGCTTCACAGTTGCTGGCCTCCATGGGCAATTCACCTCACAGCACTGCTGTAATGACGCGGTCGCCCAACACAGGGGGCAGCTGTAATGGCAGCGATGGAGGAATGCTTCCTCTTCCTCTCAGTCTCGGCCAGGTTGGAAAATCAGGCGAAATGAACGAGACCCAATCGCGGGATGAAATTGAAGCTTCCTTCAAGTCAGCAAATAATGTAAGTTCGTAGGTCTTAAGCTTGAAAATTCATATCGGGTTCTTAATGGAAGTCAAAATAAATGTTTTCTGTAATGATAATATAGGCCCGAGATTCGAACCTCGGAGGGTTGTTCCCACCGTTCCCCGGATCACCGCGGGTTGTTCGGCCGCCCGGCCAAAACTTCCATCCGCAGGTCACATAAGAATACCTCGATGATTGGCAATGATTCTTTTATTTTCTCATTGTATCTCTGTAAATTGTTTTTATTCTTGACGGTTTGCTTATGGAGTTTGTTTCAGTCGGGACAAGTGCCAATGCAAGGGTATGGCGGAATGCCTCAACCTCAGCATCATAATCCACCTCCGACCGGAGTTGGTGTTGCACCACCTGTTCGACCTAGAGTAAGAGCACGTCGTGGACAGGCTACAGATCCTCACAGTATTGCAGAACGAGTATGTTAAGACTCTTTCATTTCTTTGTTTCGTAACTTACATGATCAAGCTCTCATGGATTTTAAGAAGTTTGCAGGTGTTATATTTCATGTGGCAATTTGTTGGTTCTTGTTGCAGTTGCATAGGGCGAGGATTGCAGAGAAAATGAAGGCTCTGCAAGAACTGGTTCCTAATTCGAATAAGGTTTTGTTCTTTTCGGCTTTCAATTATCAACTATGTTTTCTTCATATTTATTGAATTCAGATGCCCAGTAACTTTTCTAGCATTAATAAAATTCATTGTTCTTCGTTGTGCAGACGGATAAGGCTTCTATGCTGGAGTCTCCGTCAATGGATATAATTTTTATTATAATTTTTATTTTTTAAATTTTATAATTATGACGTCATGTGGACACATTTCAACTCAAATCTAGATACCAAATCCCAATGTTGACATCAGCTTCTATCCACCAATCAGTTGTTGACAAAATAGTTTTTTTAACAAAATTAAAAAAAAAAAAATTTACAAATCCCTAAGTTATACTTTACAAAACAGATTTTAATTTTTTAAACCTGCATCAAAATAGACCAAAGTCAACCAAAGTCAAAATCGATCGATTACAATATACCTGCTGAGGCAGGTATAAAAATAGATTTATTAAAATTACAGTCGTAATCATTTTAATCGTGTAAATACGAAATGTAAGATGTTTGTAATATTAAAATTGTTTTGTGTTTATTTGTTAAAAAGTTCATTACAAAGGTCTCCTTATAGAGGCGTCCTTACCTTAGCACTCTATGCATCTACTCTTTGTTATGATCAAAAGTTATGGAAGGTGAGAGAAGCCTATATTCATCATGGTGTGTCCCATGATACGAGTAGATCCCTCAATGGAATGCAATTGATAAGCAAAAAGAACAAAAAAAAAACATAAACTAAAACAAATACAAAGCAAAAACAAACCAAGAGGTTTGGTAGCATGCAAGGCCTTAATTTTAGGAAAAGAATCCTAATGTTTTTTTCCAAGAGCGCAACCTTGAAAAACTCCATGTTATGTACCAAATTCCCAAAAATAACATAAGAGGAAAGAGGTACACACCATGTATATCAATGTGAGTATGGAGCACAAGTCCAATATAGATAAGATAGATAAGTTACACAATAACTCCTTAAATAAGAGGAGATCCCTATCTAATTACCCCAACGGCTTCACATAATATTTCCACATGTTTTCAATAATGATTGCATTACCCCTATATACCTATTCACACATTTAACATGTGGTCCCTTCATTAAGGTCAACCACTATTACATACACATTTACATCAATACATATACATTTAGCCCCATATATTCCCAAATTGGGGTCATATAATGTACCTATAAACCCATATATGACCCTTGTTGGGTCATATCATAGTTCTTAAAGCCTTATGGTTAATGGCTTTACATGTGATGAAACCAAGTAATAATATGTCCTCATATTATTGCTTTCTTGATGCCACTGATGATGATCCATCCATCAAAAAATTATTATTTTGGGTCTCAAGCCTTGATAGTTGGTTTTTACATGATTTTGATTCCATGTGTTGTCATTATGAGTTCTCCAATTTGTTGTAGTTTCAGGTCTCTAGTAATATCATTTTGACTAATAGTCTTCTAGTTTATTGTTCCATGAATATTTTTAAGTATTTCATCTTATTCCTTGATAGTGTCAATGTATATATCCTTTCTTTCTTGGGATATTTCTATTAGAACTTGAATGCCATTTAGATCTTCAAGCATATATCTAATAATGTTTGTAGCAAATGGAGAATGAAGATACAAACTGAACAAAACAAACCACACAGGGAAACGGATGAGTATTGCTCAGGAATTTATAGTATCATTCATAATGAATAAATACGGTGTTACAATAGTTTACAAATAGGAAGAATTCGAATGCATTAGGGAGCAATTCAAATCTACCTTGTGGATATGACTGTATCTAATTCAATCTCTAACTCATGGTGCCTCAATCAGTATCGAAGTCCAACATCAACTCCCAGATGTCCAACCAAATCAATCAATCAGTAATAGCTAATCAACTCAGTGCAACTGAGTGTGGTAGGTGGGCAAAGGCGCCTACTCCACATGCAGCCATGCATTATCCATGCAAAGCTTGCACTAGCTAACATATTGTGAACTAACTGAAAGTAACTAGGGGCTAACTAAGACTGACTAGTACTAACTCCAATTAACTGAAGTAGGTTGGTGTCGGGACTACCAGTGGCTCCTAAAATGTAGGGATTAATCTAGGAGGCACCCAAACTAATGCATGCACATGCATTAAGTGGCAGTTAACCTCTAAGAGTGTTCTCCACACTCCAGTGACTGGTACATGTGGCCCCATTAGGCCAAGTGGGCCCAATTAATTAATCAAGGTTCCAAAGTTAGGCTAAATAATCTAATAGACAGTATGGTCAAGGGAGGATTAATAATCCTAACACCCCCCCTGAATCCTAACTTGGACAACTATGGGCCCTAGTAACAAGACCATATGTCACCCAAATACAATCTAAAAGACCGAAATAAATTTTTTTCTTAACACAACCGAGGAAACCGGGGAAAACCTCATGGGAAAACCCCCCCTTCAAAATAAGCAGAAATACAAATTTTGAAAAAACCTTGTGAAAAATTTTGCTGCTACTATGCAACAGCAATATCTTGGTTCTTTTGTGCAGGTGAACCCATGAATCCAAACAACATGTTTATATCTGGAGGAATCTTCCTCTTTGGAAGAAGAACAATGTACTCAACTGAATCAGAAATATAAACAGTTGAACGGTGAAAAATGGACCCATGTAGAGCAGCTGAAATCAACTGGAGAGAGAGAAAAAGTTCTTGAGAATTCGACCCATGTGAGGAACACCCAAGAATCTGATATATGTCAGCCTTGGACAGCAAACCATGAGTGGTAAAATCAGCCCCAAGTGTTAGGAGCAAGTATCCAGGAAGACGCGGAATGTCTCCCTCTTTACTAGTTTTGTGAGGAGATGAGCATGTGACCAAAGGAAGAGAAGCCTTGGGACTGTGGAGAGAGAATTCCTGAGCTCCATAATCTGATATAGCTTCAGAAATATCCAATAATTCATAAACTAGGTCCTCCTGATAGAGGGAAGGTGATGAAGTATTCCTTGGAAGCAACCATGTGGTTGGATGCTCCAGAATCTATCACATAAGCCTTCGACGGAGAGAGGCTTGCATGCAAGCATATCTCATCTTCTTCAGTCTGCTCTTCATCATCTGACATTACTGCTCTTTGTGGAAGGGAAATATTGTTCTGTACACATAGAGCTTTCATCTGGTCGAAGGTCTTCTTCATGCACAAGTCTTCTGGATGAAAACCCCTCATACAGTAGAGACACTTTTTCTTTTTCTTTTAGAGTTGGAGGCTCCTTCGGAATTTTGTTGATTCTGTTTAGGCTTCGAATTAGTTTCTTTTGGTTCCTTCTTCTTTGATTTCCTCTTTGCTTGCGCTTTGGAAGAGTCAGAAACTAGGAGAGCTTGATCTTTGGAGGTCTTGATGACTCCCATTCGAATCAACTTGTATTGATCCTTGATTAAGGACTCAGAAACAAAATCTAATGAAGGAACTTTCCAGTCAAGAAATATTTCCCGCTTGGAATGAAATATGGAAACAAATACAGAATACTCAAGGCGTAGTTTGCTGAGTATGGAAAGGACATTCTACTCATCCTTATGCTCTATTCCGTACTGTCTGCATTGAAGTACCAGAGACTTGAATTTAGTAAAGAATTGCTCAATAGTCTCGAAACTGCTAGGATGTAAAGATACCAAATCATTCTCCGGAATGTGTCCCCGAAGATCATATTGTTTGTTAAACAAGCTATCAACCTTTTCCCAGGCTTCTCTGGGAGTCCTCAAGCCTTCTAGGTGGAAGACGAGATCTCTGGATATATAAGTACATAAGTACATGAATGCTTCATCACAACGGTTTAGAAACATGTTCCTTTCAACTGGTTGATGAGGCTCAGGATCCCATCCATGTATGACCCTGTGGTATCCATGCTTGCACAAGGCTAGCTACATATCAATCCTCCAATCTGTGGTTCAGGAGTTTGAGAACTCATAATTGATCTAGTTGAAAGAATGTAAAAACTTCACACAATTTAAGTAGCACCTATCAATTTCATTGCAATAACACACTAAAACATATGAACTGTTAGAATCATGCTTTTCCTCCCAGCATGAACATGTTTTCAGGGTCCTTCATGCCCTCTTCGATGCTCTGAATAAATCCAGATCTAGCAAATCATCATAGGGGACTTCTATTGTAACTCAGATGCTTCTGATGTTCAATGGGGAGAAAAAAGCATGAAACCTTCCTAAGAAGGATCTGATACCATATTAGAATTTGAATGCCATTTATATCTTCAAGGAGATAGTTCTAATAATGTTTGGAGCAAATGGAGAATGAAGATACAAACTGAACAAAACAAACCACACAGGAAACGAATGACTATTGCTCAGGAATTTACAGTATCATTCACAATGAATAAATCTGGTGTTATAATCATTTACAAATAGGAAGAATTTGAATGCATTAGGGAGCAATTTGAATCTACCATGTGGATCTAACTGTATCTAACTGAATCTCTAACTCATGGTGCCTCAATCAATATCGGATTCCAACATCAACTCCCATATATCCAACCAACTCAATCAATCAGTGATAGATAATTAACTCAATGCAACTGAGTGTGGTAGGTGGACAAAGGAGCCTACTCCACATGCATCCATGCATTATCCTTGAAAATATTGTGCTAGCTAACTGATTGTGAACTAACTGAAAGTAACTGGGGGCTAACTAAGACTGGTACTAACTCCAACTAACTGAAGTAGGTTGGTGTTGGAACTCCCAGTGGCTCCTAAAATGTAGGGATCGGTCTAGGAGGCACCCAAACTAATGCATGCACATGCAGTAAGTGGCAGTTAACCTCTAGCAGTGGTCCCCGCACTCCACTAACTAGTACATGTGGCCTCATTAGGCCAAGTGGACCCAATGGTACTAGTGGAGCCAATTAATTAATCAAGGTTCCAAAGTTAGGATAAATAATCTAATAGACAATATGGTCAAGGGAGGATTAATAATCCTAACAATTTCTTAGTAATGAGGATGTTGATATGGTTTCACACTTGATGGTTTCTCTTCCTTCTATACACTAATGTCATCAATCTTATTTTCAGATATAATTGCGTCCTCGATCCTTCATGCTTGGTCTTTGATCACTCTCGCCTTTGAAATAATACCCTCATATTTGTCATGTACATATTAATTTAAAGATAAACTTCTTTAAGTGTTTGTTTGTTGTAGAATATTGTATTCCTTCTCTTTTTTGAAGCTACAATATGATGTCATTCATCAATTTCTCATGTCCTTCAATTTTGCATTGCATTTCTTCTTTTATGTCATTTGTATTTATAGCTTCTTTGTCCTTTTTAAAAATTTCTTGTTCGACTGTTTTGGCAGTCTCTTCATCTAAGATCCTTTATTTTTCTTGATTTTGACCATGCTTCTTTTCTTCTTTCAATATTTTGACCTCATCAAGTTTTTTTTTACTATGGTTACTAAACATGCATATTTCCTCATCCTTCTTTTTCAATTCTTCTTCTGGCTCCTCTCATTCTTTTCTTAAATTATTAATTTCATTCACTAGTATTTTATTATAAGAACTACCTTTTCTTGATATCTCCAACAATTCTCCAAAATTGATCTCTTATTTATCTTCATCTCCAGTAATTGTACGTATTTCCATTGATTCTTAATTGAGGTCTAGCCAAAACCCTCAACTTCAAACATCACTATATTGAAACTAGTATCACAACTTGATAGTATGACTTATCCAACATATTATAGTATGTTTCATCTTCCCATTAGATTTTGAATCACATAAATTGGACCTTCAGTCAAAAGTATTCAAATTTAAAATATCGAACCTTTAAAAACCTTCGTTTGGAGACAGGTTTGTTGGTCGACCTTACAAATGGTGTATATCTATCATTTTCGCCCCTCTAAGTCTGAAAATTCTTCATGTAGTATCCTGATATGTCCTCCTTCCAATGCCATAGTTTTCACTGAATCATTAATGTGTCAAGGGTAAATGGTTGCAACTTTTGCTACCTCTCTTTTGTATGATTGTAAGGTTGTTATTAAAGTGCTATGCACTTGGCAAGGTTGATTATCAAAAGTTTTAAAGTTCAAGCAGCCCCGATTTCACTCAAACATTACCATGGTATTAGAGAAAGGGTGTGCAAGAGCTGTTATACCCAAATCCTATCACCAGCATGTGATAAGATCTCTAACATCTATGTTTTCCCTAAATCCCAAACTTGGAGTGCAAACAGTGCTCTGGATGTCAATTTTACATAAAAAACCCTAGCACCGCTTTTGCCATTTAGCTGATGTGCGGTACCTTATACAGCACCGCCTGAGTCCTGTTATAGATAAGCAGTGCCACCGCCCATGGACTTTAATCTTGGAGCAGTTCTTACCCTTCACCGCTCTATGATAAAGGTATATAAGAGGTACCCTTGGTAAAAATGGAAAAAAAGAGGATTATCGAGGCTTCTAGAACATAAGCCTCGTGTCCTACATTATCCCTATCAATCTGGGTTGGTTGGAGTTGAGATCCCTCTTGGTAGGATCTTATGGCCACCTCACCCACAATTCTCTCAACTATCCCAATCCATTGAGCCCTATAAATACAAGCTCATGTCCCATAGTTGAGGGGGAGAACTGGATGGTAATGTTATGCTGCTGAATTGACTATCTGGCCCAAACCATTAGAGAGCACAAGAGAGAAAGTTGGAGCTATCGGGGATGAGGTGTTTATCTTGTGGAGGAGTTTGTCAACACTAAGGCAATGGTTGTAAGCTTCTTTCATTGATTTCTTAATTCAAAGCTGATTTTCGTCCCACATATATGTTGTATTGACCTCGCATGTATATGTTACTGGATTCCTTCGTCACTAGTATGGATGTGTAGATAATGTTCTGGTAGCTTTGATGTCCTTGTTTGTTTGACATGTTCTGCAGGTACACAGGTTCATCATCAAAGCATCATTCCAAGTGTTTACAACATTCAAGGAAGGTTTTCACCCTTTGTCGTTCACTTATTTTTTCTAGATCTGAACCATTCAGACTAGAGGAATAGCTTCTGTCCATAGAAGGTGCAATATTCCTGACAACAAATCTGGCAACTCCATTGGGGAGCAAAGCAAATTTCAGTTGATTTGATCTTCCTCAGCCTTGAACAGTTGTCCAAATCCAAACTCCAGTCTGTAACTCTCTTCAGTCAGATCTGCCATCTGACTTAGTGATGTTTGGTTTAAAACTTTCAGATATGTTCAAATCTGAATTGCTTTGACTTTATATGCTCTTTTTTATTGTCAATTCATCAATCTTTATCTAGATTTGAGCAACTTCTGACTTGATTTCTTGTTCTCTTTGTGTTCTGGATATATTCAGGGAACCGCGCATGTGTTGTAGGCAATAAGCAGTGCCACCGCCTAAACCCTGTGAGCAATAGGCATTGCCACCGCCAGAGTGCAGAGATCCAGAAGCGATGCTCGCCCAGAACCACTCTATCAAAGACCCCTCCAGCGCGGTGCCAGGTAGGCCTTGTTCCAGAATTTGATTTCTTTTGATTTTTTGCAATAGTAGGGTTTTGCTTGCTTTCAGCCCTGTACTGTCAGGCTTGTTTGTTTGAATCTAGATGCTCATAGTTGAAAATTTTGTGGTGAAAATTTGTTTGATTGAAAGAAATCAAAAGTTAGGATAGGATTGTTGATTATTCGTTTGCTTTCATGCTTGTTGGTTGTGATTCTGAAAGGAATTGTTGAAAGCTTAGGTTTCAATTGGATCTATTTTCGTTTCATTTATAAAGATTGAAAGAAAGACCACTTGATTGTCATCTTAGTTTCATTTTTTTCCATAGAGGACTTCTTTTTTCTTTTAAAAAGAATTTTTTTTGTTGAGATTAGGTCATTATTTTTACTGAACATAGGGCATTGGATCTCTGATTAGCCTCATAATATTTCAGGTTCCCTTTGTTCTTTTCTCTCTCTTGCATTAGTACTATCTCATCAAAAGAAAAAATAATGTAGTTTTGAGTTAGATCTATCTATGTTTCAAAGAAAAATCGAAAAAAATAGATTAGATATGCATGTAGAGTGCTTGTTGTTTTTCTTTTAGGAAAAGAGACTTTTACTCATCTAATTGCTTTCAAAAAGAAAAATGAGTTTGGAATGTGTTGCTTGTCTTCTGATTTGATTTGTTCAAAATAGTTGTTTGGGAATCTTTTGTTTTCAAAATGAAAAGAAAATACTCTCTCTCCCTCCCGTATGTAGGCATACCTCAAACAGTAAAGTGAAATATTTGCATCTACATATCTGCATGGTTTTACTTTTTCTGTCAAAATTCCATGCATTCACCTAACCGTCCACTTTAAAATTAATGGTAGTTATAGGCTTAAAATTTACATAGAAATTTGAGTGATAGGCTAGAGACGTGTTCGGGCATCGTTAAGAATAGGAGTTGTCATTACTTGTCTGCACTACATCCTGGGACTCGCGCGGTTCTTCCATGTACCATTGGTATATCGAACAGCCTTTCACGTATCCTTGAGGTATATCGAAAGGTACTTCACGTACTCGATTGTATATAGTAAGGCCCCTTGTGAACTATTGTGCATTAGACAACACTACTACCGATTTGAGCTCCCACGTACCTTGCATATATCGGGAGACCCCACTAGGATACCCTATCCAAACCGAGTTAACCTTTTGGTCGTCTTGGATTTACTTGCGAAGCTCGTAAAGTTTTGATAATCCTGGTGAGAAACTTGACTATCTAAACCCCCCCTATCATTTAAGTTTGCTTGTTCAGCCTATAGCTTGAGTAGGAGAGTTTTTGTTGTGTTTTTTCTAGTTTTGAAACCCTAGGTTAGATAGGAACTGTACAAACTGGTTGAATTGAGACGGTCCAGAAGAGTACAGGGCTTGCCACCTGATTTTACTCCTGCTTCAGGAGAATATCCTATGCAAGCTATCGACCAAGGAGCTGCTACCAACTCCCAAGTGGGAGAAAATGTGGTTGTAGAAAGCGGAGATCCATATCTTTTGCACGGTCCTCCCTTGGCTCAACAACCTTCTAGGGGTAATACTTCTTTCCATTCTCCCATAGAAGGTCGTGTTGATGATACTACCCATCCAAATTATGGTCCCAATGCTCTATTTTCGGATACCTCTATGGGACAGGCCATTGCTTTGTTTGGAACCCGTCCAGACTCTTCTGAATAAGTTTCACCAAAAGAAGAAGAACATAGACAATATTGGGCAGCCATTCTCCGTGCAAGAGACCGTGAAAAGAAAATAGATAACATATTGGGTACACCACCACCTCACTCGACAATTTTTCCTCGTAATATAGACCCTTGGCCTACTGGATATCGCTCATTTGTTGATTCTATGAAACCCATTGAACCTATTCTAGATCGTGCTATGACTTCGCATAATCTAGTTCAAACCACCAACCCCACCACCTCCCATATTAAATATGTTCCAAATCCTTCCGGGTCTTCCGCACCTGTAGAACAACATCCAATTCATGTTTCATCAATACCTTATGGTGTCGAGGGGCAACCCCTGGCACGACCTACGTTACTTGTCACTGGAATTCTAGTTAGTAATGGACAGACCTCTAATATAGAGCAATCTACAATATATGTCCCTCCTACCCATACGAATGTGGTTAACCCCCCATCCAGTTCAGGTCATCTCTTGGTGGCACAACCTGTAACTAATCAAACCTCTTGGGGGTATGGTTACTAAGCAAATCAAGTACCTATAGGAAATATCAATTACCAACCCACCCCTACAGGAATGCCTTATGCTGGAATTCCATATCCTGGTAATACTTTCACTGCATGGGGGCTACCTAACTGGTCCTACATGCCAGCTATGGGGGGGATACTTATACATACTACCAGGGGTGCCGGAGGACCACCTTATAGAGGTCCTCCCCTTGGGGGGCCTAATGGTCCTGGAGGGCCTGGCGACTTTCCTCCTTATGGTCCTAGCGGTCCTAGTGGTCCCGAGGGGTCTGGCAGCTTTCCTCCTAATGGTCCCGAAGGGTTTGGTGGCCTTCCTCCTAGTGGTTCCGGAGATTCTGGAGGTTTTCCTCTCAGGGGTCCTGGAGGCCCTGGTGGTCCTCCTCCTAGAGTATCTGGTGGTCCTCCTCCTAGTGGTCCTGGTGGTCCTCCTCCTGGAGGCTCCGGTGGTCCTAATAGTCCCGATCCTGGAAATCAACCCCCTGCAGATGGATCTTTCGGTGGTTCTTCATCACAACAGTCGTTTTAACAACCTGTATATCAGTCTACTTATGGTCCTACCGGTGCTTATATGCGTTATCAATACTACCAGTACGTAGATCCTAATCGCCAGTTACCTTTCCTAACAACTTTGGACTTTCCTGATTTGTCCAAGTTGATTAATAACCCCATTCGACATCACCCCTCGTGGCCTACTATTCCGGTAAAGTTATCATTGGACATTCCAAAATTTGATGGAAAGTAGGGAGATGATCCCAAAAACCATGTCATGACATTCCATTTGTGGTGTTCCTCAAACTCCCTAATGGATGATTTAGTTCGTTTAAGACTCTTCCATCGAACTTTGACTGGTACGGCTGCGAAATGGTACATTGAACTTCTGCAACATTCATTTGTGGATTTTGGTTCTTTGGCAACTGTCTTTCTTACACACTTTCAGCTTCCTATCTGCTATGAAATGGGTACATCTCTCTTAACTTCTCTTCGTCAAAACACCTCCATGCACATATCAGACCATATCCATGAGTGGAGAAGGCAGAGAATACTTATCAGGGCTCCTATCTTGGATCAATTGCTAGCTGATTGGTTTACTAAATATTTGTTGCCTCCAATCGCCTGAGATGTGGCTATGGGCGGTGTCGTTACCGAAGAGCAAGCCATTAGTCAAACCCAATATCCGGACTTGGTATATTCCCAGTCTGAAATGTTGTATGACTTGATCCCTCAAGCTCCTCACCCAAGCCACCAGCAGAAACCCCTATTGATGGGATTGTTGGTTCAATCCAGTCCCCATCAACAGCAAAACCTGCCAAGCAACCCCATACTTCTAACCCTGCTCCTTCAACTCTCAAGGTTTCTGCCAAGGTAAATTCCATTCAGAGTACATAAACACCCAGCAACAATAAAAAGAAAGGTAAATCCAAAAACAAAAAACCTGGAAACCCGCAGGAGAATCTGAAACCAACCACCAACAAGAATGATAAAGGGAAGAGAAAAGAAAAATATCCATGTCTGCTATGCGGAGGTGACCACTTCATGAAGGAGTGTCCTTGTCGTGAAGAAATTAATCAATTTCTAAAAAATAATCCCGCACCAGCAGTTCTCATGGATCCTTTTCCCTCTCAACAATAGCTGATAGACCACATGTCTAATCAGGAAAATTCTAGTTCTTCAAATGAAGTTCGCATGATGTCCTCGAATAGTATTAATTTACAAACTTGAATTCAGAGTTATGACAAACCCACAGATGAGAAAGAAGACCATTTTTCTTCAGGAAAAACTCCCTCTACCGGTTCTCCTGAGTCCTCGTCTACTGGCCCCCTAACCATCGAGAAACCTAATCTCGACACGGTTTTGCGTCCACCCAAGAGTGTTCTTAGGAAGGTTGTTTTTAATCATAATGCCCAAGCTTCCCAGTTTTATAATGTAGTTGAAGATATTTCCCAGGCAACATGCGCGATGTCTACCTTGGAAGTACTCCAAAGTTGTCCTACGCAACGCAAAAACTTGTTAACCACGTTAGGAGCTTTAGACCTGGACAACACTAATTTGATTCATTTTAATGTCCAGAACTATAAGCCTAGGATACCTCATAAACTTTCTTTCCAAATCATAACTAAAGTAGTCGAAAAGAACGTCTTTAGAACTGTCTTAGACGAAGGAGCTTCAACTTCGGTTTTGTCCCTATCTTGTTGGAAAGCTATAGGCTCTCCCGAGCTTGTAACATCACCAACGACTCTGAAAGCCTTTGATGGGCGAGGTTTCCAACCCCATGGTATCATATCAGCCCTTTCAGTCAAGCTTGGGGGAAAAACCATTTCCATTGAAGCAGAATTGGTAGATGCCCCGTTAGACTACAATCTCCTACTAGGAAGAAATTGGTTTTACGCCATGGTTGTTGTCGCTTCGACGGTATTTCGCACCCTCCAGTTTCTGCATCTAGGGAACATTGTAACCATTGATCAGCTCCATTATTGTATGTTGGATGTTACCACCCCTATGGCTAATAACATCCCTATGTTAGGCCATTCCCCTCCTCCTTACTAGTCGATTGGGGTAGGCATGCTGAAGGATTCTTCCCTCATGGTAATTTTTCCATCAACCTCTTCTAGCACAGAAACGACGACAGTAAATATGATTTCTTCGGTTGATTATGATCCAAAGGGTAAACAAATTGTTGAGTCCACCTCGTTGAGTCCACATGAAGGAATGTTCAACATTATTCAAACCCTTTCCGATGACCACACTAACGACCTTCATCCAGTGGCTTCGGACCCTTACCACCTGCCCTACTGGTTAAAACCCTCTCCTCCCACTCTGGATTATCTCTCCCAAACTTTTCCCTCTGACGAGTCCATTATGGAGATCATGAGTACAAATGAACCTATATGGGAGGATCATCACCATAGATCCTCATTCCTCCCGAACACCAGTTCGGTAAACCATGATTTTGCATCCCTTTTTACTATTGATATTGTCAAAACACCTCAAACTCCTATATTGTTGCAAAACATGGAGTCTGAAGGAAATCTATGTAACATTACTCAAACAAATCCAATTGACATATCAGTCAAACCTGGCACCCTTGAGCATGTTCATGTTGGGAAGAACTGCTCAACAGAAGAATCTGAAGCATATAGAGCACTTTTCAAAGAATTCTAAGATGTCTTTGCCTAGTCCTATGAAGAAACGCCTAGGATAGACCCATCCATTGTGGTTCACGAAATAAAAACCTATCCCACTACAAAACCTGTCAAGAAAAAACTAAGACAAGTACATCCACGGAAAGCCACGGCTATCAAAGCTGAAATAGAAAAGCTTCTAAAAGCAGGGTTTATTTATCCCGTACCCCTGATGGAATGGGTATCAAACATCGTCCCTATCAATAAAAAGCAGGGCACCATTAGAGTCTGCATCGATTTCAGAGATTTGAACAAAGCTTGTCCCAAAGATAACTTTCCCACTCCGCATATCGACCAAATTATCGACAACTGTGCCGAAAGTGTCATCTTCTCGTTTATGGATGGCTTTTCGGGTTATAACCAGATTGATATTTTACCCTTCGAACAGCACAAGACAACATTTATTTTCCCATGGGGAACCTTTGCATACAGGAAGTTACCATTCGGCCTGAAAAATGTTGGAGCCACTTTCCAGCGTGTTATGTCCTATGCGTTTCACGATATAAAACATATTGTAGAACCGTACCTTGACGACCTCCCATCTCATTCACAACAACGAGAGGATCACCCTGGTCATCTTAGAGACATTTTCCTGAGATGTCATCATTATAACATACAGCTCAATCCGCATAAATGTGTTTTTTGTGTTGAGACGGGACGCATGTTAGGTTTTGTGGTTTCTAAGGATGGCATCCGGATAGACCCATTGAAAATTGTCACTATTCTAGCCCTACCAGCCCCAACCAACCTTCTAGAACTCCAAAGTTTGCAAGGGAAGGCAAACTTCCTCCATCGTTTCGTTTACAATTTTGCAGAGAAAACATATGGTTATATGCGTCTCCTTAAGAAGGACACTTTATTCTTTTGGGATGACCAAGCCCAACGGGCCTTTGATATTCTCAAACGCACTCTGACTCACTCACTCGTGATACACCCTCAAGATTATTCAAAGGACTTTCTCAATGAATAGGAATCTTTGTTATAATGTTTCATTGATATAGACCTTAGATTAGAAGATCTAGGTAGTAAAATCTACCATAGTAGTTATTATAAACTACAACTTATTATAAGTGAGGCAACATGATAATATTAATTTTTCTATGGTGTAAACCATGCACATGGTTTATAAATGATAGGAATAACACTGATAATGTATTTACCTATGATTTAAATTTTATAAAAGTGGTGGTAGGTAGTATTCCATCTTAAGATGATGTACCTAGTTACAAGAATCAAACTTATAATGTCATGGAAAATTCCAGGTAGTAAGAAGTCTACAGGATGCAAGTAACAATTAGATTGGTACATTATAAAATAATGTGGTATTGTATGTTGTTACAATAATACATGCAGCAAGGTGATAATTTCTATGGCTAGTAAGATAGAGACAAAATAGAAACATGCACTATATTGGAAATCCTTACCTTCGAGATTGATAGAAGTACTTTCATGAATAAAAGACAGTACATTTAAACATAATATTAGCGATATAAGCATGTTAAATTAGAAGTAATTGTATGACGAAGAACTTGAGGTCTAATCTCACAGTAAGTATCTTTTTGTTTAGCTAAGTATGATAAATTTAACAATCTTTATGACTAAACATTGAATACTGTCTTAGAAACAAAAACTATGGAAGACAATTACTTTACCTCATCAGAGCTTGCTTTTAAATAAGCAGTTTATTTACTATCATATTAACATGCAACATAAATCCTTCTTGATACCTTATGAATTAAACTCCTACTTGATCAATCATTACTTGTTGAACCTATAAGAACCAGCAGTCCATCTGCGTTAGCATAATGCTAAGTAAGCCCAAGTTTTCAAAGATAGATTTCACCTACTTGCCAAAAAGTAAAATTATTAGTAAAGCTAAAAGAAATCTGGATGCAAGTCATTCTTATATACCTTATGAAAATGAAAGTTGTATTAGTTATTGTATTATGAAACTAATTAATATTAAATGTTAAATTGTTTCATTTTCCACTAACCGCTAGCAGTTAGTAAACTGCGTATTCAGACATTTTATGTTATCTTAAAAATTTTAAATTTTTATGAAATTTTGGGGTTATGACATGTGGTATCAGAGCACAAGGTTCAAACACTAGGCCTTGATGAAGCTCAACTTGCTTATATGAAACAGTCAATTTAAATCATTTTGTTGATGTTGTTTTCTTTTAATGTTATTCAACAGAGAAATTTGTTTCTGAGTTTAACAACAGGTATGGAAAGACTGTAGGAATATGCGGAGGAGGAATCTCCCTTTACTGAACAAGAAAACTTACAAAGAGAACCTATACAAGAAGACAAAACCACTAATTCCTCAGAACTTTTACAAATAGTAAAAGAGTTAAAATCTGAAATGGAATCTGTCAAAAAAGAGAATGAGAGGATTCTGAGAGCTTAGGAACACCTGAATCAGATCCTAATAGAAAGATTTCATACTAAGGGAAGGGGTAAAAGAGATGAATCAGAAGATATAAGTTATCAACATAAGTATAAAAAGGCTAAACAGACTCATCTTCCAAAGTGTTTGGTGATCGACGTAATTATCATTCTACTAGTGAAAGTAGTGAGGATAACCACTATACTAAAAAGAGAAAATATAAAGCTTAAGAAGAAATTTCTGGAGAGTTTAAAAAGATTAAGCCGCCAACATTTAATGGAGAAACTGAAAAGGGGGAGGAAGCAGAATCCTGGTTATCTGGGATGAAGAAGTACTTCCAGATTCACAACTATTCTAACCAATTAAAGGCTAGAATGGCTATCTATAATCTTTCAGGGAAAGTTGATATATGGTGGCAAGATTTAAAGAGAGTGAAAGGAATAAGAGAGAAGAACATAAATTGGAGTACCTTCAAGAAGTAATTTAAAAAGAAATTTTTATCTGAACAATACTATGAAGAAAGGGCTAAAGAATTCTATGAGTTAAAACCGGGTACAATGACTATGAAAGATTTGAAAAGTAAGTTTTTAAGTCTGCTTAGGTATGTGCCATACCTTGTGGATGAAAAACCGAAGGTACAATGGTTCCTCAGTTGTTTACCTTATCACATAAAGGATTGGATTGAGTATGACAATCCAAAAACTCTGGAAGAAGCTATGAGGAAAGCCAATTTCTGTTATGAACAGAATCGGAAAGAGGAGACTATGGCCAACTAGAAGGCCAAAAAGAATAATAATTATGATCAAAAGAAGAAAGAGTTTGTGCCCAATCAGAATTCTAAAAATAATAAGGCCAGAAATTTTCCTAATAAGAATTTCCAAGGGAATAAGAATAATTCTCTGAACAATCAGAACAATCAAAATAGTAAAGAGTCTGCTAATAATCATGGTAATTAAACAAAAAACTTTGAACGAAAAGAACCCATAAAGTGCTGGAAATGTAATGGCCCACATTATGCCTCAGTCTGTCCTAATCGAAAAAGATTGCCAATAATATCCATACAATACAGGAGGAGATGATTGTTGGAGATTTAGCGAGGACTATAACCAGGATCAATGCAGCCTTGGAGAATCGACAAGCAGACTATCAAACTTCCATGGTGGAAGTAGAAGGTAAGATAAACCAAACACCCATAGCCATTTTAATTGATCCAGGAGCTAGTTTAAGTTATATTTCACCTAATTTGGTAGAAAAATGTAAACTACCTATTGAAAAATTTGTAAGTTCTTGGTTGGTTCAGTTAGCTACTGGTGCAAAGAGGAAGGTAACTAGTTTTGTAAAGAATTGTGCAGTAGTTATGGATCAATTTGAAACTTTTGTAAAGCTTAATGTACTACCTCTGGGTTCTTACGACATACTAATCGGTATGGAATGGTTAGAGCAACATAGGGTGATCTTAAACTGCTATGATAAAACCTTTACTTGTATAAATAATGATGGAAAATCAATAAGTGTAAAGGGAATCCCTAGAAAAACAACTGTAAGGAAGATTTTTGCTCTGCATATTAAGAGAGTTGTTAGGAAAGGTTGTAAGGATTATGCAGTAACGGTAACTAACAAGGAAAATATAAATAGTATAGATAAACTAAAATTGGAGGATATACCAGTTTTAAAAGAATATGCAGATGTATTTCCGGAAAAAAAAAAAATCTGGGACTGCCTCCAAAAAGGGAACTAGATTTTACCATTAAGCTAATACCGGGTGAAGTACCTAGCTCAAAGGCCCCTTGTCAGATGAACATACTTGAACTTGATAGGTATAACTCCTGATTCTATTCTATTCCATTGACATATCATACATTTATACATTTCATGTGGCAGTTGAGAACCAGCCTTTTCACCTTCCTATGCAACTATTCATATTCCTATTTATTTATTTATTTACAATATATAATCCCAGCGGATTATATTCTAACAATCCCCCTCTTAATTCGAAGAGGTGTTCGTAAGTCCGAGCATGGTTCTGAATCTTTCAAACTTTTCTAGTCCAAGCGCTTTGGTGAAGATGTCTGCAACTTGATCATTTGTGGAACAATGTCGAAGATGGACTGTCTTGGCCTCTACATGATGTCGAATCAAATGATACTTTGTGTTGATGTGTTTGGTTCGATCATGGAATCTAGGATTCTTAGCCAGCTTGATTGCAGAAGTATTGTCGACCAACAATGGAGTGGAGTTCTCTTGTTTTTCTTGCAAATCTTCAAGTATCTTCCTGAGCCATACTATTTCTTTCGTTGCTTCAGCTGCAGCCACATATTCTGCTTCTGTTGTTGAATCTACCGGAACTGACTGTTTGCGTGATCTCCATGAGACAGCTGTTGATCCAAGACTCATAGTGTATCCAGAATTTGATACTCCTGTCTCCTTATCGCCATCAAAATCTGAGTCTGAGTACCCAATAAGTTTGAATTCATCTACTTTAGAGTACTTGAGTCCAACGTCTTGAGTCCCTTTCAAGTATCTTAGAACCCTCTTTACAGCTGACCAGTGTCCTTCACAAGGTTTATGCATGAAC
>LPNX010966506.1:398541-481105 GCA_001517045.1 Pseudotsuga menziesii
CTTCTGTCGAATCTCCACCAAGGACAGTAGGCTTCTCTGCAACTCTGGAAGATAAAGAACATTCTTCAACAATAAATCAGGGAATCCAGGCATCTTCAGTCGAATGGTGCCCATTCCCTTTGGTTTAAGACTTGACTTATCTGCAAAGTACACTATGCCATCTATTGTTTCATTAAGTTCTTCAAAACAGTATTTTCTAAATGTCATGTGTGATGTTGCACCAGTATCAAGCATCCAACAATCTTTGTAAGAAGAAAGTGAAGTCATTTCATTAATTCCAAGATTACAATGTGCAACAATACAAGAATCAGAAAATTTACTAGCATCTTGGTTTTTATTATCATCTTTCTTCTGGTTATGCTTGTCTTTGATGGAGTCCCACGAATCCCAACACTGATCTGATGTGTGCCCAGTCTTTCCACAACGCTTGCACTTCAAAGCTGATCTTTTGCTGGAGTTGTTTCTGCCCCCTCTGCCTCTGAAGTTTCTTCTTCCTCTGCCTCTCTTGCAAGAAGAGAGAGTGGAACCAACTACAGATGTTATAGACTGCATCTTTTACAACTGTTAGTGTAATGAACTTAATATGACAAAGAGAATGAGATAATAGAAAAACAAAAACCTTGCAGGTCTATAGCCTCTGCCAAGGTGATTTACAATCTTAATATGCTGTCAATAAGCAAATTTTTAGCACCAGTCAACGATCTCAGCTATATGAAAGAAGCAGGTCTAAGTCTCTGCTACTTTTTACAATACAGTCTATGTAGAATTACAGCTGCACTGGCTAGAAATAAGCTCTATTCACTATGCAGGTCTATGTCGTTGCCATAGTATTTACATCAAACTAAAACAATTTTGCAACAGTTTATATGGTAAGTGCACCATACACAATTATGCAGCACTTCAAACTTAAATAGCAGTCACCTTGGAGGTCGTAGCAGTCTTCTCAGCTCTCTGGTTCACGTTCCAGTAGTATGCAGCTCCAAATTAAAAATGTAGCACACAGTAATGTCAAACACAGCCAAAAGAAACAGCTCTAGTTTTAGGCGCAGTTGAATTCAAGCGTGAGCTTCTTCACTTGCTTTCAGGCTCAATCTTCACACCTTCCACCAACAGTCTCTTGTTGGGGATGTGATCAGCTTCAAGACAACTTTCATTCAATCTCCAACATATAGATTTAGGGCAGAAATTGGGGTTTGCAAAAAATTAGGGTTTGTGTAATCCAATGATCACACCAAAAAAATTTACCTCCACACAGACATCTTCAGCCTTCAATGCAGTCTTCAGCACTCAGTCTTCAACGCATCAGTCCTCAGTCTTCAACGTATCAGTCTTCAACTCAGCTTCACACAGCTTCAATCAACAGCTTCATGCACGCTTCACGCAGGCGATGGCTCGGTCTTCAACATATATCAGTCTCTGGGTGAATATATGAGAGCAGGTGGAGGACAGGCCGCGGCAGTGAGTCTCCAACAATGCTCCAATACAATACTCCACATAATCTCTCCTTCCCAGCTCGAGATGGAACGGACATGTGGATGATAGCAACCATGCGGGCATAATAATTACAGGAACACCAGCGTTTTTGCAGCAATTAATACACTCATGAAGAATTAGGTCAAGCAGCAAGAGATACCAATATCAACGCAGTTTCAAATCTCAATCTCAATTTTGTTTCACAGATTCCTGCAAGGGTTTTAGTAGCTCACAATTAAAAGAACTTATTGACAAGAAATATATTCGACCCAATGTGTCTCCCTGGGGGCACCTGTCATCTTCGTTAAGAAAAAGGATGAAACTCTATGACTTTGTATAGACTACCGTCAGTTGAATAAGATGACTATTAAAAATAGATACCCGTTGCCTCACATAGATGATCTGTTTGATCAACTACGTCATGCCACGGTGTTTTCAAAAATTGATTTACGGTCTGGATATCACCAAGTTAGGATTAAAGATGAAGACATCTTTAAGAAAGCTTTTAGGACTCGATATGGCCATTACGAGTTTGTTGTCATGGCATTCAGGCTTACTAATGCTCCAGTTGTTTTTATGTGTCTAATGAATAATGTAATGCATAAATATCTGGATAAGTTTGTGGTTGTGTTTATCGACAAAATATTAATCTATTCGAAATCTGAAGAAGAGCATAAAGAACATTTAAAAATTGTTTTGCAAGAGTTACGAGATCATCAACTCTTTCTAAAGTTTAGTAAATGTGACTTCTTTAAGGATAAAATCTAGTACTTAGGTCATGTGGTGACTAAAGAAGGAATTTCAGTGGATCCTAAAAAGATAAAGGCGATTGAAGATTGGCCAGTTCCTAAAGACGTAATTGATGTTCGATCCTTCATGGGAATTACCGGTTATTACCGGAGGTTCATTGAAGGGTTTTCGAGAATCACAAATCCAATAACCTCTTTGCAGAAGAAGGGAAAGAAATTTGATTGTAATCAGAAGTGCGAGGATAGTTTTAAAGAGTTAAAAACTTTATTAAGCAGCACACCTATTTTAAGAATAGCTGATCCAAATAAAGAATTTATAGTGTGTACTGACGCCTACAATGATGGTTTAGGCGGAGTATTGACTCAAGAAAGGCATGTTATCGCTTATGAGTCTAGGAAAGTAAAAATTCATGAAAATAATTATGCAACTAAAGAATTATGTTGTCATACATGCTCTAAAGATGTGGCGTCATCATTTAATTGGAAGAAAATTTATTCTAATGACAGATAATACAGGACTAAAATATATGTTAGATCAACCTAACCTGAATGCTAGACAAGCTAGGTGCCTAACTTTTCTAAGTGAGTATGATTTCGAAATACAGCATATTAAAGGGAAAGAAAATAAAGTTGATGATGCATTAAGTAGAAATGCAAGGCTGAACTTTACAGCCGTTATCAGCACTTATACAACAGATCTGGAAGAACGACTTAAAGTAGGGTTAGAACAAGATGAAATTTACCAAAAAATACAAGCAAAAGCAAAAAAAAAACCAACATAAAGTTTAAGTAAAGGGTACAGCTTGAATGAAAAAGGATTTTTACTGTATAAAGACAAAATGTATGTACCTTGTTGACACTCAAAATGTACCCAGGTTGTGAAAGGTAGATCCCAATGCAACAGCAAAAACTACTTTAGAATGTATTTCTGACCTAATACAATCAAAGAGGGATCTCTCACTATTTACAAAGTTTTATACTCAAGATATTCAATCAAAGACAAGCAGTCGGTCAGATTTTTGATGGGACAAATAGGACAAGTTTGTTTTAAAAGAATTGGTAGGATGGTCATGGAGGAGACCATTGGGCAATGGAGTCAATAATCAGATGTGAAATAGGTTGCAGGAGGTAGGGTTTTGAAAGTTTATGAACAGAGGCAAGGTAGGCACCATTTCCTCAGTCTTGAGGTATTAGCAAGTTGATTAGTAGACAAAGGGAGACATTCCATCAAACAGAGCACCTAACTAGGGTGAATTCTGCAAGACTTTAGAAGAAAATATTTTGAAAATGCTCGAACAATGGACCTA
The DNA here is from genome assembly GCA_001517045.1 of Pseudotsuga menziesii. Lineage (NCBI taxonomy): Eukaryota > Viridiplantae > Streptophyta > Pinopsida > Pinales > Pinaceae > Pseudotsuga > Pseudotsuga menziesii. The sequence continues at coordinate 402,071 of LPNX010966506.1, forward strand.
GAGCATGCAGGATGAATTCTAGCCCATAAAAACTAATGCTCAAGCATGAAATCAAATACAAAATGGAGTGGGAAACAGGATAAACAATCACATAAAGAAATTACTTACTGAAGAAAAAGATGGCACAAGAATCTCTAACATGAAAAATATTTTACATTCCTCCTCTGCAAATTTCATTTATTTACTGAAAACTTGAAGCCATTACAATTTAGAGCCTCTCCGCTCTTGAAAATCCTCCTTTTTTTTAAAACTATCAATTACATTTTAATTTATATAAGAATAACCTCTACCTAACTTTGAATTCAAAATCTAACTGAACTCTAAAAATAGAAACAGTTACAACAACGTTTCTCATGCATATCTCTGATGGTGACAACTGTGTGAAATATGGGAGAGGTTTTTATAATTGAACATGTACCCAACAAAACCCATGTCTTCATTTCTCCAAAATCATCTCAATCTCCTCTAAATACTCCTTTGAAGCTGATGACTCAAATAATAAAATTGTAGATTTCTGGAAAAATGACCTGTGAAGATATTTTAAATTCTCCAAACCTGTGATTATTGTGTAAAAAATGAAGGAGGTTTTTTCTTATAGGCCCGTTAGGAACAAAAACCTCTCTCATTTTTCTCAAATTAAATTCCATTTGTCCAAAACAATTCTTTGAATTTGATGGCTGAAATAGTCCTTTGGAAAACATGAAAAATGGCCTGTACAACTGACTTTGTTGCTGCTAAACCATACCACCTGTGTGAAACCTGAAAGAGGTTATCGTGGATAGGTATGTTTTGAAGAAACACTTCTCCCAGTTTCGCAAAATTCATCTTCATTTCATGTAAACGATTATTTTAATTTGATGACTAGAACAGTCATTTTGACATCTGAACATTTTCCCTTTAAAGATGACTTTGTTGTGCCCAATATGTAGCTCCTGGGTAAAAACTGAGAGAGGCTATTGTAGATAACAATGTTATGATGAAAAACCTCTTTCAAGTTTTGAAAATTCTTCTTTGTTTGCTGGAAACAGGTCGTTGAATAAAATGACTAAAACAGTCATTTTCAGAAGAAGAAAAAAATATGCTATGTAAATATGACAGACTGTCTCCTTCCTTTCATGCGCACCACACAAATGAAATAATTTTTCAAAACTAAGTCACCTTTACCTTTACATAATGGTCTATTCCAGAGCCTTCACTGAGTTTTTTTTCTTAAACCATTTTTCTCCGCGCAATTCACCAAAAGTTACCACGTGGAAAGTGGTTTAAATTCCGCTACCACCTTTCCAATTTAACCACCTCACAACTTTACTCTCCAGAAACATTAATACCCATTGATGAGTTTTCACTTTTTACATTATCCATTGGATTAATAAGAGGCCGCTTTTTTACTTTGGAAAAAATATCCAAAACTACATAAGTTTGAATATAAATAAAATAATAACTTTATAAAACACTTTTTATAAATTTCATTCAAAAGTTAATAAAACTTTTTGCCCCACTTGTGAAAAATTTATTTCTCTTTTTACCTAAAATTCCTTTAACTTCTCTTCTTTGCCAACTTGGAAATAGCTTAATGAGAAAACTTTGGTAACCAACTCAATCACCCATGAAAACTTAAAATTTTGAAGGCAATAAGACCAATTCCGACAAACATAAATTTAGTGCTAACAACTGGCTCCAACTAGGGATGCTATCCTCCCTGCGAGGTAGCAAAGAACCCCGTAGACTAGGTGCCAAATCCATTGGGTTTCTCTTAATTTTTCTCTGAAATCCTCAACCTGTTTTGAACTGAACCATCAACTGAAACCATTTTGCAAACAAATCCCACTCTGTCAACCTGTAACCTGTAACTGAATTGCACTTGAAACTGAAACCAAATTGAAAACTGCTGAAAGAAATTCTCGCCATGTTGAGCTTATTCATGCCTACCTATCCTACTTAACTAAGCACAAATGCCCAATGAAGCAAAATATGACTTCCAATGAAGCCAATCAAACTATTTATCCAATAATTCCATTTCTTCTTCACGCTTGATCGAAATTAGAACATAAGAACAAAATAGCAATAGGTTATGATGAAAACTTTGTCCTTTGCTGCAAACAAATAACAAACTACTCCATCTGAAAAATTTATCCATGTACTCTGCTATTGGATCATAAAAAACATGACAAATTTCAAAATACTCAATCTCTTGTTTGTCATGACAAGGCTGTCCAAAAAGTAACTCTTCTTGCATACTGTCAAACCGATCTTTAGAAGAGCTTTGAAAGGATTTCTCATGATTGTTTTTCAATGATATATCAGCAACTTCATTTACTATTTCTACATTTACAACTCCATTCTTCTCAAGCACTTCAAGAGGAATATCATTTTGTTCTTCAACAATATTAAGCAGAAAGATGTCTTCTTGACAAAATGTTTCTGAATTGGAAAGATTTAAAGAAACATCCCATTTAGAGTTCTCATCTCCTTCTTTGTGATCCCTTTGTTTATTGCACACTGTTGGTTCTTTCACATACTGAGATTGATGGCATGATTTCTCTTCCTTTTCATTATATATAAGTAGACTAAAATTTTCATTAAAACCATCACTAACATAATTTTTAACAAGCTGACCGCAATCATCAAAAAAACCATCAAGAGTAGAACCCTCTTCTTTCACATTACTAAGCTAATCATCTTCATGCTCATATATTTTTTCCAATTCTAACCCAACTTTTGATTTCTCTTTAATTGCATTTTCAGAAAATAAATATGTGGAGGGACTGTAAGACTGAAAATTTGCAGAATCAGAATTCTTTATGTAATCACCCACTGATGCATTAGAATTTACAGGAAATTGCTGCTGCAAAAAGGAATTTTCTGATTGGTAATTAGCAGCCTCATCTTGAAACAAAACTTCAGAAGTTGAATAATATAAAGAAGGATTTGACTGACCATCCCAACTTCCTTCTTTGTCACACAAAGAATGACAAGACTGCTGCAAATTATCATCTACTTCAGGAAAATAAATGTAGTTGGTTGAATCAGAGTTTTGGCTCATGTCTTTTTCAACAGAGGAAGAAATTATTAACTGCTGAGATTTTTCTTGAATGTGAAGACAACTAATTTGTATTTCTTTTTTCTGAAATGGGTTCTCATATAAAATTTCTAAAATCTCTTCATCCATTAAATCGTCATCACTATACATGTTTTCCAAATCTTCAATGAAACCTTTAACATGCACACAACAATCTTGAACCAGCAACGAGGAGGGGTATTGGTTTTTGTAATGTTCATCAAATACTGTATGAAAATCAGTAAGGGAAAATAAACTTTCTGATGGTAACCCTTCATACCATGACCTTGCATCTCCTTCTAAAGTAGCCATGAACATTTTCATTAAAGAATCCTCATGCAATTTAACTCCCAGCTTATGTATATGCATATGAAATCTAACCAAATGAAGGGCAGCAACATCATTCTTTTGATCTTTAAACTTTGGAAGACCTGTTTTCCAATCCACTTTAGGTATTCGATTTGGAAAACCAGGAATGTGAGCACGATTCATAGGAGCATACCTTGCAGACAAAGAACTCATCTCGACGAATGATTAAACTAAATCAACTCTTCAAACTTTGCAATATTTTGACAATGGATTCGCCATAGGAATTCTGAAAACCGGATTCTTCAAAGATGGAGTCGCCAGGTGACAGATGCACAACCTTGCTAATATCTGACTGTTCTTCACCACCAACAATCAAATCTGAAAGTATGTCGTTTATACCCAGGGAAGATTTGAGCCTTCGTTCCCCGGCAACGGCGCCAATTTGTTGACACTCAAAATGTACCCAGGTTGTGAAAGGTAGACCCCAAGGCAGCAGCAAAAACCACTTTAAAATGTATTTCTGACCTAATACAATCAGAGGGGGATCTCTCACTATTTACAAAGTTTTTATACTCAAGATATTCAATCAAAGATAAGCAGACGGTCAGATTTCTGATGGGACAAATAGGACAAGTTTGTTTTAAAAGACTTGGTAGGACGGTCATGGAGGAGACCATTGGGCAATGGAGTCAATAATCAGATGTGAAATAGGTTGCAGGAGGTAGGGTTTTGAAAGTTTATGAACAGAGGTAAGGTAGGAACCATTTCCTCAGTCTTGAGGTATTAGCAAGTTGATTAGTAGACAAAGGGAGACATTCCATCAAACAGAGCACCTAACTAGGGTGAATTCTGCAAGACTTTAGAAGAAAATATTTTGAAAATGCTTGAACAATGGACCTAGAGCATGCAGGATGAATTCTATCCCATAAAAACTAATGCTCAAGCATGAAAGCAAATACAAAATGGAGTGGGAAATAGGATAAACAATCACATAAATAAATTACTTACTGAAGAAAAAGATGGCACAAGAATCTCTGACATGAAAAATATTTTACATTCCTCCTCTGCAAATTTCATTCATTTACTGAAAAATTGAAGCCATTACAATGTAGAGCCTCTCCGCTCTTGAAAATCCTCCTTTTTTTTAAAACTATCAATTACATTTTAATTTATATAAGAATAACCTCTACCTAACTTTGAATTCAAAACCTAACTGAACTCTAAAAATAGAAACAGTTACAACAACGTTTCTCATGCATATCTCTGATGGTGACAACTGTGTGAAATCTGGGAGAGGTTTTTATAATTGAACATGTGCCCAACAAAACCCATGTCTTCATTTCTCCAAAATCATCTCAATATCCTCTAAATCTTCCTTTGAAGCTGATGACTCCAATAATAAAATTGTAGATTTCTCGAAAAATGACCTGTGAAGATATTTTAAATTCTCCCAACCTGTGATTAATATGTAAAAAATGAAGGACATTTTTTCTTATAGGACCGTTAGGAATAAAAATCTCTCTCATTTTTCTCAAATTAAATTCCATTTGTCCAAAACAATTCTTTGAATTTGATGGCTGAAATAGTCCTTTGGAAAACATGAAAATTGGCCTGTACAATTAACTTTGTTGCTGCTAAACCATACCACCTGTGTGAAAATTGAAAGAGTTTATTGTGGATAGGTATGTTTTGAAGAAAAAATTCTCCCAGTTTCACAAAATTCATCTTCATTTGATGTAAACAATTATTTTAATTTGATGACTAGAACAGTCATTTTGACATCTGAACATTTTCCCTCTAAATATGACTTTGTTGTGCCCAATATGTAGCACCTGGGTAAAAACTGAGAGAGGCTATTGTAGATAACAATGTTATGATGAAAAACCTCTTTCAATTTTTGAAAATTCTTCTTTGTTGGCTGGAAACAGGTCGTTGAATAAAATGACTAAAACAGTCATTTTCAGAAGAAGAAGAAAAATATGCTATGTAAATATGACAGACTGTCTCCTTCCTTTCGCGCGTAGCACACAAATGAAATAATTTTTCAAAACCAAGTCACCTTTACCTTTACATAATGGTCTATTCTGGAGCCTTCACTGAGTTGTTTCTCTTAAACCATTTTTCTCCGCGGAATTCACCAAAAGTTACCACGTGGAAAGTGGTTTAAATTCCGCTACCACCTTTACAATTTAACCACCTCACAGCTTTACTCTCCGGAAACATTAATACCCATTGATGAGTTTTCACTTTTTACATTATCCATTGGATTAATAAGAGGCCGCTTTTTGACTTTGGAAAAAATATCCAAAACTACATAAGTTTGAATATAAATAAAATAATAACTTTATAAAACCCTTTTTATAAATTTCATTCAAAAGTTAATAAAACTTTTTGCCCCACTTGTGAAAAATTTATTTCTCTTTTTACCTAAAATTCCTTTAACTTCTCTTCTTTGCCAACTTGGAAATAGCTTAATGAGAAAACTTTGGAAACCAACTCAATCACCCATGAAAACTTAAAATTTTGAAGCCAATAAGACCAATTTCAACAAAAATAAATTTAGTGCTAAGATACCTAATGTACCTAAAGTTAAGTTATTAATTTTAGATGAAATCCATAAAACTCCATACTCAGGCCATCCGAGTTATCAGAAGACTATAACTATGTTAAGAAAAGAATATTTTTGGCCAAACATGAAGACTGAACTGTCAAAATATATCGCTAGATGTTTTGAATGTGAGCAAGTAAAAACTGAACATCAATATCCAGCTGGATTACTTCAGCCATTGCCCATTCCTAGCCGAAAATGGGAGATAATTAGTCTTGATTTTGTTACTGGACTGCCTAAAAATCAGAATTTAAATGATTCTATAATGGTATTAGTTGACAAATTGAGTCAAGCAGCCCATTTTATACCTGTAAAAACTACTTATAAAGCTACAAACATAGCTGATATCTTTTTCAAGCAAATTTTCTGACTGCATGGGATATCGAAAGTTATAATCTCAGATCGAGACCCTAAATTTACAGGTAACTTTTGGAAATCTCTGTTTAAAGGATTAAACACTACACTAAATTTTAGTACTTCGTTCCATCCTCAAACTAATGGACAGACTAAAAGAGTAAACCAAGTTCTGGAAGATTTACTAAGAATGTATGTAAAATATCAGCTAGGTAAATGGGAGGATTATTTGCACCTGGTAGAATTTGCTTATAATAATAATTATCAAGCTTCAACCAAATTTAGTCCTTTCGAAATCTTGTATGGAAGGAAGTGTAACACTCCTATCTCTTGGAGTAATCCAGTTGACAGATTAGTATTAAGTCCTGAATTATTGAAAGAAATGGAAGAAATTGTAAAGCAGGTACAAGGTAATCTAAAAATTGCACAAGATCGACAAAAAGGTCAAGCATACCTTGAAAGAACTCCAAAAGAGTTTCAGGTAGGTGAACATGTGTTCATCAAGGTGAGACCCAAAAATAGCTCTCTTAAGTTGGGTAGTTGTGCAAAACTAGCACCTCATTACTATGGTCCTTTTGAAATACTGTCCAGGATTGGACAGATAGCCTATCAGTTAGCCTCACCACCCAATTTAAGAGTTCACAATGTTTTTCACATTTTTGTATTAAATAAATATGTTCATGATCCTACTCATGCTATTAACTGGAATGATGTACAGGTGGAACCAGAAGGATATTTTCTGGTGGAATCGGACTGTATCCTCGAGCGGAGGGAGATCACATTTCGGAACCGCACCATTGGTCAGGTGAAGGTGCAATGGAAGCACCTTAGTCCAGAGGAAGCCACCTGGGATTTGGAAATTCATATGCATGATGCATATCCAATTTTGTTCCAGGGAAATTATGAGGACGAGGAATAACTAACATCAAGGACGATGTTATAATTTAAGGGGGTGTGTATGTCACATGCCCCAATTTTGCAAAAACAATTTTATATTATTTGAGGAACATTATGTTAAATTTTATGCTTAGTTGTAATTAATGACTAGTGGGGTCAAGAATATTTATTGTAAATTTAGGGTATTTTATTTATAAATAAATAAATGAGGAGACAACAGCTTAGGAGAGCCGTTAAAAGAGTGCTTACTGGTCAAATTGGTGAAGGAACTGGGTGGAGAGCAAACTGACATATGGCAGCATCCTCAAACCACTTCCAACTGTTGCAGGTGGAAACCTCCTTACATTTGTGGTCTTGATTCCCCAAGAAAGTGGAATCAGTGCAGGTGGCTCAGTTAATGAAAACTGACCCAAAAGACCTAGGCATATTTATAAAAATTCCCATTGAAGAGACTTGAGGTTGCTCATTCTAGAGAAGTGATCATTCAGGGTGAATGAATGTACTTCAGAGAAATTCAATGGAGAGGAAATCTGGAAAGTGTTTGAGGGGATAACTGCTGATTGATCTAGTTGCAGCTTTTAAGTTGAAGATCATACTGCTGAGAGCAGAGTGTTTTATTGAGGTATTGAACTAGTCAGTTGACAGAGAGTTCTACAGTTGCATTCTCCACCCAGTTCTCAGCCAAGAAGACTAGGAACATGCTCGGGGGTCCTGAGGAAGCGTTGTTTGAGCACTCCAGAGGAGATTGGTAGGGAGGAACGGCCTCCTAAAGCTGTTGTCGTCTTGCCCTCAACAGGTTCTATGTTTTTTTATTTTATTGTTTTAGTTAAATAAATCCTAGTTTATTTGTTATATGAATGTTAAAAGTTCAGAGTTCGTGAATTCTTAGATTTAGTATTCTTATTAGATTGTTATAGAAAAGAAATTGGTTTAGAGAATAGTGAAATAGAATGGAAATAAATTTCTAAACTGTGTTTTTCCACACCTGGAAACCAGGTCGTACTCTAGCACAGTTAGAATGCTTTAGGTAAATGAAAGAATCCTTAAGAGAATCAAGATAGGATTTTGTATCTTTTGATAGTAGAGTAAAATTTTATTTCAATGTTTAGAATACAATGTAAAAGTAGTGTTAGGGTTTGTTTGTATTTACTGCTTTATTTTAGTGTAACTAAATAAAAATGCAGGAAAATAAATAGTAAACTACACTAGAGTTACAGTAATAGTATACTGATACAAATAAAATTTTATAGGAGATAATAGCTATGTATTTAAACAAGTTATTAACCAAACAATACTTCTTTTAAACTATTAACTAAATCTTAAAACTATTACTTAATAAAAACCAGATTAGGGTTACATTTATAAACCCTTTATTTATGAAAAATAAACAGAGTTCTAGAGTTAATCTTTTATTCTTGCAGAACTCTAAATAATTATAATTTACAGAATAGTAAATAAAAATTAAATGTAAATATAAACATTAAACGAAATAAAACTCAGAATTTCATATTTAGGAGCTAATTATTTTTAACAAACAGGCTTATAACTTGTGAAAGAAAAACCTCAAGGTTGAAACCCTAACAACTAATTTATCCAATTATAAATTAATCTATTTAAATTTTAACCTTTTACATTATTAACTGTGTAACGAAATTATCAAGAAGGCTAGAATTCATGCAATAGACTGGCCATAGTCTTTTTACAAACAAATAACTTTTATAAACCTTTTAAAATTGTAAAATAACACATTATTTACAGGTTAAAAAAACCATTGTTGAAAAACGAGACAGAGCTCCAAAATTGACGAAGTCTTTCTTTAATTAAAAACAACTGTATTACATTGTCGAGCCGTAAGGCTAAGACTTAACAAAAATACATATCACGGCTCAAGGGCCGGTATTACCTAGCATAACAACAAGGGTCTGTAAGTAAAACTGGAAAGCAACATGATAAAACTTCTTAACTAATGAAGAAACCGAAACAGGATTCCAAGCACTATGTTTTTCCTTCATTAACCCTCATTAAAAGTAGGGAAAAACCCATATTTGAAATCAGGGCTTACCAGTTGGGGCCACGAGTCCACTGAAGCCAATCGTTGTTTTCTTTCCACTGAAAATTGGAGCTGTCATGGGTTCCTGTAGAGAGCACATTAATGAGCGTTAGAATAATGCTCAGCTTCTAAGCTTAAACCCTAACTGTGTAAATAACTTAACCAAGAGTTTTTCATAATAAAGAATTGAGTTGTCTTACCTGCAAGTAAGAAGAGAATTCGAGTAACGAAGAAGCTGTCTCCAGCTTTAGAAATTTATACAAGTATTCAAAACCCTACGACGACCCTCGAGTGGAGACAGTGTCAACAAGCTTAAACTTCACTTACCTAAAATTCATTTGACTTATCTTCTTTGCCAACTTGGAAATAGTTTAATGAGAAAACTTTGGAAACCAACTCAATCACCCATGAAAACTTAAAATTTTGAAGGCAATAAGACCAATTCCGACAAAAATAAATTTAGTGCTAACATACCTAATGTACCTAAAGTTAAGTTATTAATTTTAGACGAAATCCATAAAACTCCATACTCAGGCCGTCTGAGTTATCAGAAGACTATAACTATGTTAAGAAAAGAATATTTTTGGCCAAACATGAAGACTGAACTGGAAAAATATATCGCTAGATGTTTTGAATGTGAGCAAGTAAAAACTGAACATCAATATCCAGTTGGATTACTTCAGCCATTGCCCATTCCTAGCCGGAAATGGGAGATAATTAGTCTTTATTTTGTTACTGGAATGCCTAAAAATCAGAATTTAAATGATTCTATAATGGTATTAGTTGACAAATTGAGTAAAGCAGCCCATTTTATAACTGTAAAAACTACTTATAAGGCTACAAACATAGCTGATATCTTTTTAAAGCAAATTTTCTGACTGCATGGGATATCGAAAGTTATAATCTCAGATCGAGACCCTAAATTTACAGGTAACTTTTGGAAATCTCTGTTTAAAGGATTAAACACTACACTAAATTTTAGTACTTCGTTCCATCCTCAAACTGATGGACAGACTGAAAGAGTAAACCAAGTTCTAGAAGATTTACTAAGAATGTATGTAAAGGATCAGCCAGGTAAATAGGAGGATTATTTGCAGCTGGTAGAATTTGCTTATAATAATAATTATCAAGCTTCAACCAAATTTAGTCCTTTCGAAATCTTGTATGGAAGGAAGTGTAACACTCCTATCTCTTGGAGTAATCCAGTTCACAGATTAGTATTAAAAACTGAATTATTGAAAGAAATGGAAGAAATTGTAAAGCAGGTAGAAGGTAATCTAAAAATTGCGCAAGATCGACAAAAAGGTCAAGCATACCTTGAAAGAACTCCAAAAGAGTTTCAGGTACGTGAACATGTGTTCATCAAGGTGAGACCCAAAAATATCTCTCTTAAGTTGGGTAGTTGTGCAAAACTAGCACCTCGTTACTATGGTCCTTTTGAAATACTGTCCAGGATTGGACAGATAGCCTATCAGTTAGCCTCACCACCCAATTTAAGAGTTCACAATGTTTTTCACATTTTTGTATTAAATAAATATGTTCATGATGCTACTCATGTTGTTAACTGGAATGATGTACAGGTGGAACCAAAAGGAGATTTTCTGGTGGAACCGGACTGTATCCTCGAGCGGAGGGAGATCACACTTCAGAACCGCACCATTGGTCAGGTGAAGGTGCAATGGAAGCACCTTAGCCCAGAGGAAGCCACCTGGGAATTGGGAAGTCATATGCAGGATGCATATCCAATTTTGTTCCAGGGAAATTCTGAGGACGAGGAATAACTAACACCGAGGATGATGTTATAATTTAAGGGGGTGTGTATGTCACCTGCCCCAATTTTGCAAAAACAATTTTATATTATTTGAGGAACATTATGTTAAATTTTAAGCTAAGTTGTAATTAATGACCAGTGGGGTCAAGAATATTTATTGTAAATTTAGGGTATTTTATTTATAAATAAATAAATGAGGAGACAACAGCTTAGGAGAGCCGTTAAAAGAGTGTTTACTGGTCAAATTGGTGAAGGAACTGGGTGGAGAGAAAACTGACATATGGCAGCATCCTCAAACCACTTCCAACTGTTGCAGGTGGAAACCTCCTTACATTTGTGGTCATGATTCCCCAAGAAAGTGGAATCAGTGCAGGTGTCTCAATTAATGAAAACTGACCCAAAATACCTAGGCATATTTATAAAAATTTCCATTGAAGAGACCTGAGGCTGCTCATTCTAGAGAAGTGATCATTCAGGGTGAATGAATGTACTTCAGAGAAATTCAATGGAGGGGAAATCCGAAAATTGTTTGAGGGGATAACTACTGATTGATCTAGTTGCAGCTTTTAAGTTGAAGATCATACTACTGAGAGCGGAGTGTTTTATTGAGGTATTGAACTAGTTAGTCGACAGAGAGTTCTACAGTTGCATTCTCCACCCAGTTCTCAGCCAAGAAGACAAGGAACATGCTCTGGGGTCCTGAGGAAGCGTTGTTTGAGCGCTCTCCAGGAGATTGGTAGGGAGGAACGGCCTCCTAAAGTTGTTGTCGTCTTGCCCTCAACAAGTTCTATGTTTTTTTATTTTATTGTTTTAGTTAAATAAATCCTAGTTTATTTGTTATATGAATGTTAAAAGTTCAAAGTTCATGAATTGTTAGATTTAGTATTCTTATTAGATTGTTATAGAAAATAAATTGTTTTAGAGAGTAGTGAAATAGAATGGAAATAAATTTCTAAACTGTGTTTTTCCACACCTGGAAACCAGGTCGTACTCTAGCACAGTTAGAATGCTTTAGGTAAATGAAAGAATGCTTAAGAGAATGAAGATAGGATTTTGTATCTTTTGATAGTAGAGTAAAATTTTATTTCAATGTTTAGAATACAATGTAAAAGTAGTGTTAGGGTTTGTTTGTATTTACTGCTTTATTTTAGTGTAACTAAATAAAAATGCATGAAAATAAATAGTAAACTACACTAGAGTTACAGTAATAGTATACTGATACAAATAAAAGTTTATAGGATATAATAGCTAAGTATTTAAACAAGTTATTAACCAAACAATACTTCTTTTAAACTATTAACTAAATCTTAAAACTATTACTTAATAAAAACCAGATTAGGGTTACATTTATAAACCCTTTATTTATGAAAAATAAACAGAGTTCTAGAGTTAACCTTTTATTCTTGCGGAGCTCTAAATAATTATAATTTACAGAATAGTAAATAAAAATTAAATGTAAATATAAACATTAAACGAAATAAAACTCAGAATTTCATATTTAGGAGCTAATTATTTTTAACAAACAGGCTTATAACTTGTGAAAGAAAAACCTCAGGGTTGAAACCCTAACAACTAATTTATCCAATTATAAATTAATCTATTTAAATTTTAACCTTTTACATTATTAACTGTGTAACGAAATTATCAAGAAGGCTAGAATTCATCCAATAGACTGACCATAGTCTTTTTACAAACAACTTTTATAAACCTTTTAAAATAGTAAAATAACACATTATTTACAGGTTAAAAAAACCATTGTTGAAAAACGAGACAGGGCTCCAAAATTGACGAAGTATTTCTTTAATTAAAAACAACTGTATTACATTGTCGAGTCGTAAGGCTAAGACTTAACAAAAATACATATCACAGCTCAAGGGCTGGTATTACCTAGCATAACAACAAGGGTCTGTAAGTAAAACTGGAAAGCAACATGATAAAACTTCTTAACTAATGAAGAAACCGAAACAGGCTTCCAAGCACTATGTTTTTCCTTCATTAACCCTCATTACAAGTAGGGAAAAACCCATATTTGAAATCAGGGCTTACCAGTTGGGGCCATGAGTCCACTGAAGCCGATCGTTGTTTTCTTTCCACTGAAAATTGGAGTTGTCATGGGTTCCTATAGAGAGCACATTAACGAGAATTAGAATAATGCTCAGCTTCTAAGCTTAAACCCTAACTGTGTAAATAACTTAACCAAGAGTTTTTCATAATAAAGAATTGAGTTGTCTTACCTGCAAGTAAGAAGAGAATTCGAGTAACGAAGAAGCTGTCTCCAGCTTTAGCAATTTATACAAGGAAGTATTCAAAACCCTACGACGATCTTGGAGTGGAGACAGTGTCAACAAGCTTAAACTTCACAAAGCCATGACGACCCACAAGAATAACAGAACTGAAACCATGGACAGGCTGCGAGCCAAACACTTGACAAATAACCACTCGCACAGTAAGGCTCACAACCGCGAAGAGTTGTGACCTAAAAAAATTGAGTAATGAAAATACAACAGTAACAAACACAAGCTACGAAGCTAGCAAGCAGAGGAACAACCTCTCATGCCCGCCAATAAAAATACACAGAGCAGCCCACAGGCCAGCGAAACCCTCGGAGTAAAATTGTAGATGAATAGAATTTTTTTGTATTTTAAGTCACCAATGCATGGACGAGAGCAAGCCATTTGCCCTCCAAATATTTCAACCATGCAAGGGTATTTTCTATAGTCAATCTGCATTCCAATTATCAATTTATTATTGCAATGATCAATAAACAAACTATGTAATTGACTATGGAATGCATATATATATATATATATATATATATATATATATATATATATATTCACTAATGAAAACATAAACTATGTCATTGCAATCGACAGTATCGAGGTTTGGGATAATTTTTAACAATGATTCTATGTCATTGACCATAGAATAAACATTTCCAAATAACAATTTGAATGTTCACTTTGCAAAACGACTTTAAAACATTTACGTATTATTTGAAGCTCAAACTATACTATTTGCAATCGATGGTTTAAGGTTAGTTAGAATTGTTATTAACTAATATATGTCATTTGACTATAGAGTAAAGGTGTTTTAAACCATGTCAAATAAACAATCAGAAGGCTCGACCTTAGTGTAAACTTTTACAAAAAATGTTTTGTATGCTCAACTTGCCAATGACAATAATAATGAATCTTATCATTATTTATAAAGTCAATTGTGCTTACCGGGTTCTAGCATAGTATAGGAATCTTTGTTATAATGTTTCATTGATATAGACCTTAGATTAGAATATTTAGGTAGTAAAATCTACCATAGTAGCTATTATAAACTACAACTTATTATAAGTGAGGCAACATGATAATAGTAATTTTTCTATGGTGTAAACCATGCACATGGTTTATAAATTATCGGAATAACACTGATAATGTATTTACCTATGATTTAAATTTTATAAAAGTGGTGGTAGGTAGTATTCCATCTTAAGATGATGTATCTAGTTACAAGAACCAAACTTATAATGTCATGGAAAATTCCAGGTTGTAAGATCTCTACAGGATGCAAGTAACAATTAGATTGGTACATTATAAAATAATGTGGTATTGTATGTTGTTACAATAATACATGCAGCAAGGCGATAATTTCTGTGGCTAGTAAGATAGAGACAAAATAGAAACATGCACTCTATTGGAAATCCTTACCTTCGAGATTGATAGAAGTACTTTCATGAATAAAAGACAGTACATTTAAACATAATATTAGCGATATAAGCATGTTAAATTAGAAGTAATTGTATGACGAAGAACTTGAGGTCTAAGCTCACAGTAAGTATCTTTTTGTTTAGCTAAGTATGATAAAGTTAACAATCTTTATGACTAAGCATTGAATACTGTCTTAGAAACAAAAACTATGGAAGACAATCACTTTACCTCATCAGAGCTTGCTTTTAAATAAGCAGTTTATTTACTATCATATTAACATGCAACAAAAATCATTCTTGCTACCTTATGAATTAAACTCCTACTTGATCAATCGTTACCTGTTGAACCTGTAAGATCCAGCAGTCCATCTGCGTTAGCATAATCCTAAGTAAGCCCAAGTTTTCAAAGATAGATTTCACCTACCTGCCAAAAAGTAAAATTATTAGTAAAGCTAAAAGAAATCTGGATGCAAGTCATTCTTATATACCTTATGAAAATGAAAGTTGTATTAGTTATTGTATTATGAAACTAATTAATATTAAATAGTAAACTGTTTCATTTTTTGCTAACTGCTAGCAGTTAGTAAACTGCGTATTCAGACATTTTATGTTATCTTAAAAATTTTAAATTCTTATGAAATTTTGGGGTTATGACATACTCCCGATGAATAGTCATACTACAGGAATTTGATCTGGAATTTTCCAAAGCCACATCAAAGAAATCCTTGGTCTTTTTCAAGCTCATGTTTGATGTTCCCTGTGCTTCGACGGAATCTAAGCCCAATGATTCATTCTCGGATGAATTCATGTTCCTAATAAGCACTACTGACCCATGGTATAGAGATTTGCTCATTTATCTCCAGACACAGAGATTTCAGCCCACTCTATCCCGTGACGATCGCCGTCATATCCATCACCATGCAAAATACTACCTCATCTTGAATGACACTTTGTATAGACGTGGTATTGATTTCGTTCTCCGGCGATGCCTTACCCACGAGGAGGCTGAACAAGTTTTGAATGACTGCCACTCTGGAGCATGTGGCAGTCATATATCTGGGATGGCTACAACCCAGAAGATTCTTCATGCTGGCTATTTCTGGTGTTCAATCTTTAAAGATTGTCACAAGGCTATTAAGAAATGCCCACCCAGCCAACATTTCTACCCAAAAAAGCGCACCCACCCTGCTCTGTTACACTTCGTCATTGTTGTTGGCCCTTTCACCAAATGGGGAATTGATTATATGCATTGTAAGCCTACCTCAGTCAGGGGCGCAAGTTTACATCATCGTCGTTGTTGATTATTTTACAAAATGGGCTGAGTCCATGCCTACATATGCAGAGGTCGGTAAGACTACCACTATCTTCCTGTTTAATCACATGATAGCAAGATTCAGAGTCCCGCAGTCCATAGTCACTGATCACAGATCATATTTTCGTAATCAAATGATGGAGGAATTAAGTGCCAAGCTAGGTTTTCGTCATGAAAACTCAACGCCTTATTATCCGCAAGATAATGGTCAAGTCGAGGCCATTAACAAAGTTTTGAAAAAAATGTTGCGTCGAATGGTTGGAGACCATAAATCCAAGTGGCACCATATTCTTTTCTCCGCTCTTTGGGCTTACATGACTTGTGTAAAAACAACTACTGGTTTTACGCCCTTCCAGCTTATCTATGGAATAGAAGTTGTCTTTCCTATTCAATGTCAAATTCCATCCTTGAAACTTGTCGTCGAGCTTCTCCCAGACACTTCCACAGAGGAAGAAAGATTTCTCTACTTGAATAACCTTGATGAAACTAGAAGAGATGCTGCCTTAGCCAATGAGGCACACAAGAAACGCATCAAGGTGCAGTATGACAAGTCTGTCCAACCTTGTGCCTTTAACGAAGGTGACCTAGTTTTAACGTATGATCATAAACATGACAAACTAGGGAAAGGGAAGTTTGAATCCATGTGGTACGGTCCTTTCATTATTTCCAAAGTTCTAGAGAAAGGGGCTTATGAACTCGTGGACTATGATGGAATCCCCTTAGGACAACCTTGCAATGGGTTGTACCTGAAGAGGTACTATGCCTAGGTCTTTATTGTATAGTACCTTGTATATATGTATATTGCTTGACTTTTTAGCATGCTTAAGTATTTTCAATATGGTTTTGAGTTTAGTGTCTGTATCTATTTATACCATGTTTTGGTCGTGCAGAGCAGATGGCCTTCTACAGCTTCGTTGATGGTGCTTGCCGCCACACCTTGAATCTCGACTCAGCTGCTTGGGTTCTCTATTCCCCAGCTCATGATTTGGTCAGTTCAGGAGCGGTTTGTATTCGTCCCGCTACCAACAATATAGTCGAATATCAAGCAGTCATATGTCTTCTGACTAAAGTTGCTTCCCAGGATGTTCGTAACTTGGTAGTTTTGATGGACTCACAATTAGTGGTTTGTCATTTAAATCATGTCTATACCATCAGGAATCATATGCTTCTCTGTCTCTCCCAGAGCGTACATCTATTAGAGAGGTAATTTGAAGCTATTACCTATAGGCATATCCATAGGGAAGATAATGCAGTTGCCGACTCATTGGCAAATTACATCCTAGACTGGCATATTGCCCATTCATGATGTGAGAATCAAACATGGTTCACTGTAAATAAACTGTAAAAGACACATAAAACTCATATACATACATTTTCCATTTGAGACATATAAACACCAAAAGTAAAAGCCTGTGTATATATATATAAGTGTTTTACAAAAGATAGGTCATGAGACCTCATCTAAAGTGCTCAGAATTTCAAGAAAAATATCATCATACAAAAATCATGAAGCTATCTATCAGCTTTCAGTAATACATCATGTGGCCTATCATCTAGTGATGCTCATGGTAACACATGACCACCCGGGATACTCGACGTAGCATTCTACTGAAGCGACCTGGTACTCCTACAATGGGCCTCTGGTACCTCAATGGGAGGTCATCGATCGAGGCATCTGGTATGTCTAGATTTAACCTCTCGAGGTTCTCCTCTAGCTCCCCCATCACATCATTGCCCTATGGAACAAAACGAGCTCCGACTCACCTGTCTAGTGGGGAGGATCCCCCAGGTCGTGCTACTCCGACATCTACATGAAAACATTTAAGTCTCGTTACTACACATAAAAAATATAAAACATTAAAACATAAAAACACAATTGCCATTTTAGGGTTTTTGTTTCTTACCAATGTCGCCCCACTGTGCACCAGGTGGAAGCGGTAGGTCAGGGTCACCCCTGAAGTTGATACCTGTGTATGTGCAGTCCTCAATAATGAGGATTTGGTCACTCAGCCATCGGAAAAATGGGTCTCTGAACCTCACCTTGCCTCTACCTACCCCTGTACGGGACATGATCTGAACCCACCTCAGCATGCGAGGGTCTCTCGCCCTCAATTTTGTGAACACTACCTGGGGTCTCATATGGGGAACTCGCTTGAAGAAGAAACATGCTAAAATGGATCCGAAGCTAAACTTCTTCAACTCACCCTGCCGACACTTGGTTAGTTGATCTTTGAAAATCGGTAGTAGAGCCTCCGCCTAACTGAAGACTGTGGGTGCCATAGCCTCTATAGAATAGAGCACATGCGCTCTAGAATCCTGATGAACCCCTTGGCTCCCTGCCACTCTCTGCATGGTGAATAGGACTGTGCAAAGAGGGCCATCCACCACTGCTTTGATGGGAATTTTCTTCGTTGATGTTCTAGTCTTGGGAATACAATGGCGATTTATTAATTCCTGGGTGCTGATGTCCCATCCATGGGAACCAGTCAAACAGATGGGAGCACCCTGTCTCGATAAACCTGTCAAGAAGTAGATGTCTTCTACTTCAATTGTCAACACATGAGCACCCACCTCAAAATACTATTGGTCCGGATTCCACATACAGAGAATATGCTCCAATAAATGCTCATGTGACACCATGCTAGGTGTGCGAAAAAACTTCAGAAGACCACAGTCCCTCAACGCGGATATACATATTGTATTTATTTCGACAAATGCATCATCATTATCATGTTTCCTCTCTTTCCAAATAACCATTTTTGACCAAGGGAAACCTGCCAAAAATAATCATAAGGCTAATTAGAAACCTCATCAACCTTTTAAATCATCAGAAATCATTTATTTTGCCTTGCATATGTGTTTTTCTTTAACCACGGTTGGCACCGCTTGAGTCTCATTGAGGATAGGTGGTGGCACCACCTGAGTGAAGTGTTTTAGGCGGGGTTCCTATGGGGTATCGCTTATCCCGCAAGAGATAAGAGCGGTGCCCACATTCAGGGTTTTAGGGTTCGCTCAAGCTGCCCAAAACGCCCCCAACAATAAAAAATGAGAACATAAAATGAAAGAGCAAGGTTAAAGCTTTCACCTGGAACTCACGACGTGTAAATTCGACGGTAGATGCTCCCGGAATCACCAACTGAAGATCTGGCCAAGAAACTTCTCCAAAGGATCTCCGCTAGTGGTAAATGGTAAAATGTTTTGTTTTTTACTATTTACATAACTTTTATAAGCATTCTAGGTCTTGGCATGTTATAGTTTTGTTTTAAAAACATTTATTACAAGAAAATTATCAGTCGTGTTCCTTTAATGTCGTTTATTAGTGAGTGTAACGATCATTTTTTAAGTCGTTGCAGGATAAGGAGCAGTAGCAGTGAAAGTTTCGGGAGTTTGTTTTTTACTTTTTCGTACTACCATAAAACGAAAAAAAGTCTTTGAGCATTTATTGCGACACTTTGGTCATGCTCTCCAAACTTAGCATCAAAGGTCAGAGTCCTTTTCTAATTCTTTTCAGACTCGTAAAATCCCTCATCATGAAAAGAGATCGAGTGGAGTCTTCTTTAAACTCTTTTTGGGCTCCTTAAATACGAAAATATTGTCGACCAATCTTGTCTTCTTCACGCTCGTTAAAGTACTTGAAGAGTCGTTCATCTGATGGTAGGTTATCACTTTTTCAGTTCAGATGAACTATTTACGAAAAAATAACACTCCAGCCAATCATGACTGGAAGACTTCTTTCGAGTATTATTTTATACTTTTTCAGGCCCTAGAGACTAAATCATACGAAAAAGGACCCTGTGGAGTCTTCTTCCGTGGTCGTTCAGACTCTCAAAACATGAACAATACCAAGTTAACTTTCATTGGACTTGTTAAATTAAACATTGAGAGACCCTCTTTTGGGAACGAACCTCTCCTCTCTTAGGTTCGTAAAACATATGAGTTTGGACTTGTCTCCGGACGAACTACAACGAGTGTTTGTTACCCTCTTTGAACTCGTAAAAACAAAAAGAGGCACTCATCAATCATGATGGGGAATTAAGGGAAGGGGATCATTTTTCAAATAAATGGTAGTTTGTCATTACCTTTGAACATGGCACTTGTCTGCATATCATTTCAGTCAATTGGGTATTTAGCTGATTTCCAAGGCGATCCACTTTCATGAGTCATGTCATTCCTTTGAGTATTTCAAAAGAATGCATTGTCCATTGCTGCACTATGTGTCTTTTTGGTCTAGTCATGCTGCCAAGTCTTTTGTATTGTCGCTCGATGTTCAAAGGGAAGTTGAAAGAGTTTACCTCTGCAGTCAAAATAGCTTCTGTGTGAGTACTTTTTGGGTCAGTCTTATGGTTATTTCAGTCACATCATTCCAGAAATTTTCTTTCAAGTTTCGTGTCGTCGATGTGGGATTCATCATGGCCCTCCTTTGATGAGACTATTCCTGTCGACGTCAGATCATCATCCGGGAAATAGTCTTAGAAAAAAAATATAGTACCTTGAGATCTGTATGCCTCAATGACAAATTCTCTCACTCTCGACATAGGTTCACATCATTGGCCTTTGATTGATAAAATCGACTGGGTGTTCGACATCAAGAAATCTATTCACAGTCAGTAGATTGTACTAGGGTACCTTAGGAATCATTAACATCAATGTTGATCTCCCTCACACTTGTTAATAGTTCACATCATTGGCCGATAATCAAGTGGTTTCTACCATGTTCGACTTCCGAACATTGTAATCACATGGATAGAATCGTATTTTGTGGAAGACACGAGACAAAGACCCTGGGTACTTTTTTAGCACTCATTGCTTTCCCCAGGTTGCGATGGAGTTTTGTATATCAAGCAGGGATCCACATTTGTATGGTCGTGGCTATGCTTAAATTTGTGTCTGTATAACATAGATCTACGTTGTATGTCTGGTAGCTTATGTCCAAGTTTGAGTCCTCTATCACATGGATCTCCGTTGTATTCTAGTAGCCATGGTTATTTATTCCTCTCATGGATATGCCTTGTATTGGTCTGCAGCCATGAGTTGGTTACACTTATTTATGAGTCAAAAGTATTGATGTATTGCATATGCCTACTCGATGACACTCTCTGATCAAGCTGACTCTTACCTCGAAGTGATAACTTGTTCTCTCAAATATCTCACCTATCGTATCCCTCTAAGCCTAATGCTTTGGGGGGAATTCTGTTATACCCAAATCCTATCACCAGAATGTCACCAGCATGTGATAAGATCTCTAACATCTATGTTTTCCCTAAATCCCAAACTTGGAGTGGATATAGTGCTCTGGATGTCAATTTTACATAAAAAAAACCCTAGCACCACTTTTTCCCTTTACCTGATGGGTGGTACATTATACAGCACCGCCTGAGTCCTATTATAGATAAGCCATGCCACCACACATGGACTTTGTTCTTGGAGCGGTTCTTACCCTTCACCGCTCTGTCATAAAGGTATATAAGCAGTACCCTTGGTAAAAATGGAAAAAAAAAGAGGATTCTCGAGGCTTCTAGAACATAAGCCTTGTGTCCTACATTATCCCTATCAATCTGGGTTGGTTGGAGTCGAGATACCTCTTGGTAGGATCTTATGGCCACCTCACCCACAATTCTCTCAACTATCCCTATCCATTGAGTCGTATGAATACAAGCTCATGTCCCATAGTTGAGGGGGAGAACTGGATGGTAATGTTATGTTTCTGAATTAACTATCTAGCCCAATCCATTAGAGAGCACAAGAGAGCAAGTTGGAGCTATCGAGGATGAGGTGTTTGTCCTGTGGAGGAGTTTGTCAACATTAAGGCAATGGTTGTAAGATTTTTTCATTGATTTCTTAATGCAAAGCTAATTTCCATCCCACATATCTGTTGGACTGATCGCGCATGTATATGTTACTGGATTCCTTAGTCACTAGTATGGATGTGTAGATAATGTTCTGGTAGATTTGATGTCCCTGTTTATTTGACATGTTCTGCAGGTACACAGGTTCGTCATCAAAGCATTATTCCAGGTGTTTACAATATTCAAGGAAGGTTTTCACCCTTTGTTGTTCACTTATTTGTTCTGGATCTGAACCATTCAAACCAGAGGAACGACTTCTATCTGCACAAGGTGCAATATTCCTAGATACAAGAGCTTAGTTTTGTGCAAACATTCTAAACTGATGTAGATCTTGAAGTATTGAGCAAAGAGCTTGAAGTAATGGAATCAATATCCATCCGACCGGAAGACCAACTTAAAGGCGCATCAAACTTCAATACATGGAACGAGAGGATGATTAACATTCTTGAAGAGCATGATCTTGATTTCTTTGAGACCACTATGATCGAAGAGCCCACCACAAATGCAGAAAGAATCAATTACAGGAATAATCAAGCAAAGGAAAAAAGGATCATATATGACTCCTTGAAAGACAATCCCATGTCGATGATCACACCTGTTATAGCTGATTTTACCACACTTGGTATATCACATCTTTATGGCCTTCCATGTCCCTCTGCGGACTCCTTGGACCCCCTTTGCTCATATTATACTTTGATGTCCCTAGAAAGTCCCCAAAATGTACCTGTTTATGTGTATACGCGACTTTTAAATCTATACTCGCATGTATACGTAGCTTTTGAACCAAAACTCGCGTACATCGAGAAATGTGCATAAAGCCAAAAGTTTTCAGAGTTTTCCTCATAGAGTCCCGAATAACTTGACTATTGGCCTTCCATATGCCTTGAGAACGCTTGGAATCGACCCTCCATTGCCTATTTGGAGTGCTATATATTGAGCATCTTGGATACATTGAAGGAGGAGAAATTAGACAGCAAGGAAACTATAGTTCATTGTTGCCTCACTTGTTTATGCTTGAGTCTGCATCCCTTTGGAGCACACAGTGTTGCTCTTCCAAATCTTGCATTTTCTTTGTAAGATTTCCATTGTGAGATGGAGGATTGAAGTGGTGGAGGCCTAGGTGGAGGACTCGGTTTCTCGGTTTTGAAGAAGTGTCGGCAGAGGTTGTCACTATTGTATCTATGTTTTATTAATAGAAATATTAATTTCTTATCCAATACATGTGCATAAATATGAATATTGTATACATGGATGTATTTATTTGCTTATACATGATTGTTTATATATGCTAGAGTATGCCTAACACCTTGGTATACATCATGCTTGTCTTCTTTGTTGTTGTTGAGACCGAATTGTGAATGCAAGCGTGTTGGAAAAGCTCAACGGGGATCTACATCAACCATCTGAAATAAGGTATGCTGCATATCCCTTAGTGTTAGATGTATTTATTTCTCTTGCATATTGGAATGGATTGATTTCTTGTGTCATTCAGTCTGTTGTGGTACACCCCAAGCCATAGGAAGTTTATCTCTGTAACAAAATTGGTAACTCCACTGGGGAGGTTCCTTGTTTTTTCTTTGGGGATTGGGTGCACAATGTGCTTGAATTGCTCTTTGTTCTCTGAGTTTATGTGTTGGGTCTAGAACCATTTTTACCCTTTGGTGTCTGGTTGAAGTAATTTTGGTCTTAACTTATCATTTTTCCCCTTCTTTATTCTTGTACATGAGTTTTTTTCTTCACAGTTGCGTATACACGTAGGTTTCTTCTGAATTTCCGCGTATATACGCAGGTTTTTTGCGAACAGTCATGTATGCCTCTGTTTTGAGTTTGATTTGGATGATTGAGAGTTGTTGGGTGAATTTTGAATTTTGTTGAGTCTTCTTGGATGTTGTTGGTGTCTATATACTGCCTCTATTTTTTACTAGAGACCCTTTTCATTTTCTTTTTAATTAGATGGTGTTCTTGTCATATTTTTCCTTTTTGTGTTGGGATTAATGAATTAGGTTTCTTTTATCTTGGTTCCTTGCTTGGCTGATGTCTATGAATTGCTGCAAGGTCTGAGAGTTGTAGAGTCTTTTGTTCCTTTTACATCTCATTTATTTTGAAAATACAAAAATATTTTTATTTTTGGCATACTTATGCATTTTTTCACTTTGCAATTGCATGGTACTTGCATTAGGTTTGCTTACTGAAATTATAGTTAGGATTTTATTTAGGAATGGTTGCATTATCATTTGAAGGAAAAACATACATATCATGTAGTGGCATACCCCGTTTTCTCATTTAGACAAAACTTGCACTTAGCATTGTTTGTTAGGTGTGCACATTTACTTTCACTGCTGAGTCATAATATCATTGGCTGCACAGCCATTTCCCTTTAAGTAATCACAACCACTAAAATCAACGCTTATTTGAAAATGAATTACACATTTTTCTTTGATAGTATACATCAACAAGATTAGGTTTTGTTAAATTTTCATATGCTAAGCTAGATCATTAGGATTTCATTTCAATTTCATAACAAAAGCATATAAACAGGATCACTAAAAGATAGACAAGCACAACCATACAAAAGAGAACACAAAGATTTATCCTGGGAAAAACCCAGCAAAAGCTTCCGCAATATAGATGCCCCAAAAGATAAAAGATAAAACCAACAAGGAGATCAAATCCTGATCCTCCTCCTTCTCCGATACTTCTCTCTCTTCTCCACTAATGCGCTATACAAGTGAGGATTTGTACTTCAAATGAGGAGCGCCACACCTCTATTTATAATCATCCGTTCACTTTAATTATTCATTCCGACATGTAGGCTCGAGTTAATCATGTAGGCTCGAGTTACACATGTAGGCTCAAGTAACCACACTGGGGTGCTAATGACCCACCTTTACAATTAGAGGGGACTACCTCATGACTCTTATTAGTTCTTCCAATTAGAATCATTGGGGTACAAAGTAATACAAGTGGTTATCCCGGTAGGACCATCGGGGACCACAAAAAGATACATATAGAATATTCTTCGAAGTTACAATATTTCAACACTCCCCCTTAACGAGAAGGGTATTCTACAACAACAACAATATTAGGAGAGAGAGAGATATGACATCATCAACATCATCAGGGTAACACATCTATAAATAATTGGAAGCATTTCAACATCATGTAGTCTTCATCATCATTAACACTTTTACCACTTCGATCAGCAACATATTTAGCATTTTGACCTTTCGATCAGCAACATCATCTTCAGCACTTAGGTCTTTTGATCAGCAACATATTCTTTAGCACTTTGACCTTTTGATCAGCAACATCTTCAGTACCTTGACCTTTCGATCAGCAACATCATCTTCAGCACTTTGACCTTTCGATCAGCAAAATCTTTAGCACTTTGACCTTTCAATCAGCAACATCATCTTTAGCACTTTGACCTTTCGATAAGCAACATCTTTAGCATCATCTTCAGCACTTTGAACTTTCGATCAGCAACAACATCATCATCATCAAATCATCATCATCATCAAAACATCATCATCATCATACTCTAATATTTCGATCAGAAACATCATCATCATCACATTCTGATCTTTCAATCAAAAACATCATCATCATCATCGCATTCTCGATAACCGAACTCACCGGATTGATTACGGGATAATCAGTCCCTATCACTTTAGGACTAAGTCCAAGGATGATGCAATCCTACCACCATCTCGATAACCGAAGTCACCGGATCCATTCTGAACCGAGGTTCATGGATGATACAATCCTACCACGTTCTCGAGTACCAAAGTCAATGGATCCATTATGAACCGAGGTTCAAGGATGATACAATCCTACCATCTCGATCACTGAAGTCACCGGATCCATTCTGAACCGAGGTTCAAGGATGATACAATCCTGCCATCTCCATGACTGAAGTCATCGAATCCATTCTGAACCAAGGTTCACAGATGATACAATCCTACAACCATCTTGATGACTGAAGTCACTGGATCCATTCTAAACCGAGGTTCACGGATGATACAATCCTACAACCATCTCGATGACCGAAGTCACTGGATCCATTCTGAACCGAGTTTAACGAATGATACAATCCTATAACCACCTCGATGACCAAAGTCACCAGATCCATTCTGAACCGAGGTTCACAGATGATACAATCCTACAACCATCTCGATGACCGAAGTCACCGGATCCATTCTGAACCGAGGTTCACGGATGATACAATCCTACAACCATCTCGATGACCGAAGTCACCGGATCCATTCTAAACCGAGGTTCACGGATGATACAATCCTACAACCATCTCAATGATAGAAGTCACCGGATCCATTCTAAACCGAGGTTCACGGATGATACAATCCTACCACTATCTCGATGACTGAAGTCATCGGATCACTTTAGGGCAAGTGCCCAGGGATGATACAATCCCTCTTCATTCTCAAAGACCGAGGTCTCCGGATAACTTTAGGGCAAGTGCCAAAGGATGATACAATCCCACTGCAACATCACTACCCCCCCTTTCAGGGAAGGTCTTTCCAAACCACACCAATCTTGTCTCGAAAGTGTTTGAACTTTACCCGAGATAGAGGCTTTGTCAACACATCATCATCTAAACCATCTTCATCTACATCTTCAGTATGTGAATACTGAACTATCACCATCTGTATCTCCAGTATCTGAATACTGAAAGCATCATCATCTATATCTTCAGTATAGAAATACTGAAAGCATCATCACCTCTATATTCAGTATAGAAATACAGAGTCACCATCATCTGCATCTACAGTATGTAAATACTGAAACATCATCTATATCTTCAGTATGGGAATACTGAAATCATCATCATCTATATCTTCAGTATGGGAATACTGAAACATCATCATCTCTATATTCAGCATAGAAATACTGAATCACCATCATCTATATCTACAGTATGTAAATACTGAAACATCATCATCTGCATCTTTATCTCGTATGTAGAAATACCGGATTTCTATGTGTTACGACGAAACACAGGGTTCTCTATTATCACAACTCTCGTTATCACATAGAATAAATGTAGTATCCATCTTCAGGTCAAGGAGACCTGATATCAGCTTCTGAAGCCATATGGCTTCACAACTTAGCAGAGAAATCTGCTATGTATTATGTTTTTGTCATTCTAAGAGAAACATTGGACTGTTTCCTGCTAAACCATGAACTCATAGCAGACCCCAAACAAAAGCATCTACCTAATGTGCTTTTCCTATCTGAGATACTTCCAACCCAATCTGCATCTGTATAGCCATACAATCTGTAATCATGGCTACCATCATAGTATAGACCAAGGTCTATAGTCCCTTTCAGATATCTCATCACATGTTTTGCAGCTACTAGGTGAACCCGTCTTGGTTGAACAAGATATTGAATTAAGGTGTTCACAGCAAAACAAATGTATGGTCTGGTATTTTTTAAGTACATCAATGACCCAATCATCTGTCTGTAATGAGTCGCATCCACTAACTCTGATGAGTCATCAGCTAACAGCTTCAGGTTGGAGTCCATGGGTGTGGCCATGGCTTTGCATTCCAACATATTGAATCTCTTCAATATCTCTACCACATACTTTCCCTGGTTGAGAAAGATTCCTTCTGAACTTTGCCATACTTCCAGACCTGGGAAATAGTGCATTAACCCAAGCTCTTTCATCTCAAATTCTTCTACTAGTTTCTTCTTGCTTTCCATGATCTGTTTCTCATTCCCTGTCAAGAATAAGTCATCCACATATAATAACAGGATGACAAGTTCATCTTCTACAATCTTGAGATAAAGGTTAGGATCAGCTTTACTCTTGGTAAAGCCCATAATTGAAAGGAAATTGTTTATCCTTCCATACCAAGTTTTGGGAGCTTGCTTCATGCCATAGAGGGCTTTCTTCAACTTACATATATGAGTCCATCTGTCTTCAACGTCAAATCCTTGTGACTATTCGATGTAAAACTCTTCCCCAATCATACCATTAAGGAAGGCTTGTCTTTATTTCATCATGGAAGCAACTACCATCATAGTTCTGAAGGAAGTGTACCTTGCTTCCTGGAATAAGTGTCTCTTCAGAAATAATTCCCTCTTTCTTATAGAAACCTCTAGCCACAAGTCTTTCCTTACTTCATATTTTATCTTGCAAATCCATTTGTAAGATACCACATTCTTGCTTTCTGGTTTGAGTACTATATCCCAAACATCATTCTAGTATTCTTTCATCATAACATCTTCCATGAGTTCATCTTGTCAGATCATCAACATATCCTAGTCTTCTGCATTCAACTTTGAAGGTTGGAACCCACTTTACTCTTGGTAAAGTCTCAATCCATCAAGAAGTTGTCCATCATGTCGTACCGTGTCGAACTCATATATCTTCTATAGTCACTCCCCCTGAAGTGGGGTATTATCTTCCTTCTTCATTCTATACAGGTGGTTCTATGCTTGATATATACTGGTCAATAAAGTATGTCATGTCATAGTCTATTTTTTTTTTTCTTCTGAGGCAAATCACAAACCTTGATTTATACACTTGTTCATGTAGATCCATATGGAAGATACTACGTACTTCCCTTTATGTCTTGAAATCATATCGTATACATCATTCCCCATGATCAACTGTTATTCTTTGATCATAGCTTCTTTCATAGCATTCTTTTCTTCATCTTGAGTTATCTCTCATAACCATGGTGGTCTTCGTCCTTCGAGGTGGATCTACCACTCTCTGAAGCTCTTTCTTCCGTCATGGTGTCTCTAACCCTGGGAGCTTCATATTCATGTTTATTGAATTGTCATCACTTGTTCTTCGGAACAAGTCTCATCATTTTTTTTCTTGTAGGAGGTTGTACAGGACCTTTCATACAATTCAAATGCACCAATTGCATGGTTAGAACTATTTCATAAAACATATGCATCACGCAACTGTTTAGCCAATACAACATTCATCCATATCTCACAGAAACTTTCTAGATTCCTTCCATCTCTACCATGACATCATTGAGATTGTGCACTAATCCAATATGTCAGCAAAGAGGTTTGATAAGTAGCAATGGAAAGTTGTATAGCACCATGAGCTACTTACCCATCACATGCATTTTAGAAGTATACAGTCATTAATGCAAACAATCTATCATGGATAACACATCAACTGAATATAATCAAATGTAAAACAATATCATGAAATGACAATTGAATACTTATCTTTTATTTGTTTCATGGGTAGACTCCATCTTGATCATTTTGCTTGATTATCTTCTTCATTCATGAAATCATCATTTCTTAACCAAATGATAAGATGAATAAGAGGTTCTTCAAGAATTGATTTCTCCATATTCCTCATCATTTGAGGGATCTTATTTGAATGGTGAGAGCTTGATCTTCAATTGCTCCCATATTCTTCTTCTCCTCTTATGAGTCAAGCTGAAAGTAATCACTTTCTTCTGGCATACATTCTTCGCATGAATGGATCCCACGATCCTAGAAGGCCATTCAAGGTGGCTATCACAACTTCTGCATTCTTCACTTCTTCTTCAATTTGTTTCTTAGGGTCATCTTTCGATGTATGTTCTTTCCTTCAAATAGCTTGGTCAAGGAATCAAACATCTCTTTCAGTGTCTTTAGGGAAGACACTTGTGGTAAAGGTTGATCCGTGACTGAATCAACAATGATCTTCTTGGCCTTGACCAAGTTCTTCTGGTGTAAGGCTTTGAGCCTCATCTCCCTCTATAACCGGAACCTCTCTACTCATGTAGGTGTCCAATTCATTTTCTTCAGAGAGATCAAATACTTCCATTCTTGGAAGTTGTCAACTTCACCAAGCTTATCATCAATCTAATGTGATAGATCATTTTGAAATGAGAACCTCAAATGCAAATAGCAAAAGATTAGATCTTACCGATTTGAGGTGTACGTCCTACTTCCGGAGCTGGCTGATCTAGGGTTTGTCAAAGAAACCCTAATTTTCAAAAATTGGAATATTTCATATCTTATTGGATAGAAAGATATATCTCTTCAAATGGAGCTGTCCAATGTACTCCTTTTCTGAAAACAGTGGAGGGAAGCTCCCGGAACAGGAAGCTGCAGAAATGTCTGTCACTGTTTCTGTGATATCTCTGAAATTACTGATCCTCTAT
This sequence comes from Pseudotsuga menziesii, assembly GCA_001517045.1. Lineage (NCBI taxonomy): Eukaryota > Viridiplantae > Streptophyta > Pinopsida > Pinales > Pinaceae > Pseudotsuga > Pseudotsuga menziesii. Next base: position 432,129 of record LPNX010966506.1, read on the forward strand.
GACTTAAATTTCGCAATGAGGTAACCTCATATGCACCTGATCCAACACCAAAGTTTTCATCATAATTTGATTCACCAATTGGGATTTATGATCATTTTCCCAAGGTGACCTGTTACAGGACTGTTCAAAACAGTGAAGTTGTACAGCCTGCCATGTGTCACTGTTTCATCTTCTGGTTCTAAAATTTGGACCACAGAAAGTATAGTCTATGCTCTTTCTGTAACATCTTCAGGAATTCCATTTGGAACTCTGTATCCCAAGCTATAGCAATTCTCCCTAGGTGTCATGTTTAGGGATGAATTATGGAACGGGCTGGAACCATAACTTGGAGGGATCATATCTCCTAGAATATAGCGAATATGAGTCTGAATTTTGGACATAGTGTAAATCAGGATTTCATCTTTGGCCTCTACAATTCTCAGCTCCAGAGCCTTCGCCAATCTCAGAATATAGTGAAAGTACCAAAACTTAGCAGTTTTAGTATTTAGGGTTTTTCTAGCTCGGGGTCAAACTAGGGTTTGACTTTCCCGGAGTTTCACCCAACCAAGAATCTTGATCTAGGTCTCTAAACTTTGATTTTGATGAGGAGAGAAATCCTATGCTGGCCTCACTCAAAAATTCCTCTTCTGCAAGAAGCCCTAATTTCCCGCACCGAAAACTGAAAATGCTCAAAATCGAATTCCGCTTCAACAGAAAGATGCGCCCTTCAATGGAGAGTCAGCCTAGCCTTCTTTTGTTGATCGATTATGGAGAGAGAACCAAAAAGTAAGAAGCCCTAGATTCTATAGCTGCACAATGTCTTCTTTCAGGGTGGCTCTGATACCATGTTAAATTTTCATATGCTAAGCTAGATCATTAGGATTTCATTTCGATTTCATAACAAAAGCATATAAACAGGATCACTGAAAGATAGACAAGCACAACCATACAAAAGAGAACACAAAGATTTATCCTGGGAAAACCCTAAAGGGAAAAAACCAGCAAAAGCTTCCTGAAAATAGATGCCCCAAAATATAAAAGATAAAACCAACAAGGAGATCAAAGTCTGATCCTCCTCCTTCTCCAAATACTTCTCTCTCTTCTCCACTAATGCGCTATACAAGTGAGGATCTATACTTCAAATGAGGAGCGCCACACCTCTATTTATATTCATCCGTTCACTTTAATTATTCATTCTGACATGTAGGCTCGAGTTACACATGTAGGCTCAAGTAACCACACTGGGGTGCTAATGACCCACCTTTACAATTAGAGGGGACTACCTCATGACTCTTATTAGTTCTTCCGATTAGAAGCATTGGGGTACAAAGTAATACAAGTGGTTCTCCCGGTAGGACCATCGGGGACCACAAAAACATACATATAGAATATTCTTCGAAATTACAATATTTCAACAGGTTTTAGAGTCTTGGAATAGTTCATTGTGAGTTAATTCTCCAAGACTACTAAATGAAACAAGTAGGTGTCTGTCTAGGTGAGAGAGTGAAATCCTTGGTATAATTAGTGTTCTCAGGAGGCTCCTCTTATACAGGATTTAAGCACGAGGCAGCATGCACGATTGTAGTTGGGATAGCCCTTGGACACTTTCTGTGGGCCCCAAATATATTTCCAGGATAGTATTCATATCTGGGGGCTTTTGAGGTACCGTTTGGTGCTTTCGAGCTTCAGGCTTGGCTACCCTACCCATACAGTTGATCCCGCCTATGATTGCCCGCCTGAGCATTGGTTATATTGGGGTGACCTTAGTTGCATTACCTAGGTATCACAGGGGGTACTTGCATAGGTTATTATGTGAGTGTCCTGGCCAACTAGGGGTGTATGAGAGTCTCAATCCTCTCCTGGGCGAGACATAACTGTTGCATTTGGGAGCTCACATATCCTCCCCTTGGTTTTCTTGTATGTTGGTTGTAGATTTTCTTAGGATTATGCTCTATGTATCCTATATTTCTTTAGGGGACATATATTATTTGAGTCTTTTTATTTTTGTTGATTTATAGTGGATCTGGGAGCGGAACTCCGTCGTTCTCATCGCTTAGCAGGTCTTCCACCTTCTATGTCTCCTCCTCCTTTAAGAGAGAGACCCAGACTGTCCAGGCAGACCGATACTCACTTTGATTCACACACAGATCTCACCATGAGTCATACATCTGAGATCCCGGAGCATCCCCCTTCTCCACCCCTCAGGGCGGAGAGTATACCTGACAGTTTATATGGGACTCCGGAAGAAATCGATCACTTTGAGGTAGGGGTGTCACATAATTTACTATCATAGTTTCCAGACTATATAAACTCGGATCACCCGTATTTTTCACATATTCCGAGTGGTGAGACTCATTCGGTACCCTCTAGCACTGGCTTTAGATATTGCATGCCAAACCTTCCTGAGATCGGTCCAGCACCCAATGTCGGATCTGGTGTTGACCCCAGTGCTACACCTAGCGGCACTACCATTCCTTTCTATGCGGATAGGTTTGGTAGTAGTCATATTGCACCTTCCACTCCTGCAGTGGGAGGATCCTCACACACGCAACCTAGGCATAGTACTAGTATCCCTGTTTGTAGAAGTGACCCTAGACATGTGAACATTGGGAGTAAAAGTTATATCCCATCCCATGCTCCATTGTCTTCGACACCCATTCCTTCAAATGTGATTCTAACGATGCATCCTCCCCCTAACTCACATGGCCCTTCGGGTTGGAGTACTATCGCTAGCCATGTTGTTCTTGTGTTTACTCACACCGTAGTGTCACATGGATATCTTCCTCCTTTTGTGTCAGCAGGTTATGTACCAGCTTACGTACCACCTTATGGCTCTGGAAATCAACCTACTTATCTCTCTTACAACTATGGCTTCGTAGCACCCCAGTCTCAAGGTATTATGAATTACAATATTCCCATGCACCCTTTTATGGGTCAAACGGGAGGAGGCTATTATCCCACTGGAAAAGGCCATGGGGTTTACAACAATAAGACCTACATGAACTAACCTTATCAGGGAGCATGGAACCAAATTCCACATCCTAGGCTCCCTTTCCTAGTGACTTCAAATTTTCCTGACTTATCGAGATTGACTAATGATCTTATGTCTCATGATTTGACATGGTCAGTCGTTCCCGAAAATCTTCCTGCGGAAATTCCAAAATTTTGAAGGTAAGACTGGTGAGGACCCTGGTGAGCACGTTATGACTTTCCACCTATGGTGCTCTTCGAAATCATTGAATCATGATTCCGTTTGTTTACGACTATTTCAACACATCCTCATGGGTCTTGCGGCGAAGTGGTATATAGAGTTTCCTGGGGGCACATATCGAACCTTCAATGAATTAGCCATGACCTTTCTCAATCACTTTCATCTACCTGTGCGTTACGATGTCGGTATTGAGCTCTTGTTGACATTTCGGCAAGATAAAGCCACCCATATATCTAATCATATTCAAGAGTGGCGTAGATGAAAGCGGATGATTAAGGTTCACATTCCACCGAAGTTTCTTTTGGAATGGTTCCTCAAATTGTTATTTCCATATATAGCGAAGGATGTTTCCACATCCGGAGTGATGAATGAGGAACAAGCTATCTTTCTAGCTCAACAACTAGTCTTGATTTATGCTCAGTATGGGAACTTATATGAGATTATTATGAACGCACCATGATCCAATTTCGATCCTAAGTTCAAACCTGGGCCACATGCCGATGGCATTGTTGGCTCTGCAAATGCTAAACCTGTGGACTCGGTTACAAATCAACTGAAAAGTTTGTCTATTAACCAACTTGCATCAATACAAGCTACTGCTTCATCTCATCCCACTCAAACAGCGGATGTACATTCTATGTAATCGTTGAACCAGAAGGGCAACCAGTAGCCCGGAAGGAATAAGAAGAAAGGAAGAAACAATTGTAAGGGTGGGAAAGGAACGAAAATGATAATGATGACAAGAACAATAGTAATGCTGGGGGGACAAGAATTCTAAACGTCGGGTCAAGTTCCCTTGCAAGATTTGCGGGGAATATCACCTAACTCACTTGTGCCCTCAGATGGAAGATGCCTCGAAATTCATCGCACAGAGCCCAGCTGTGTCGATATATCCTTTACCGCCAAATCAAAATATGAATTTGAGGACCGTGGACCCTAGAAGTGCTTTCGGTGGGAGTCAAAACCGGCCAAACACCATAAGTTGCCATGGTTGCATCAACATGATGCCTGCTGAAAATGTTGTGACTCAAGCTAAAGATTATGGTTCATCGTAACCTGGCCTAGGAAAAGAACCTGCTCTACCCGAGACCCCTTTGCGCATTGATAAACCTAGTGACAAGCCTAAAGCTCCACCTCGCATTCCTAAGGGATTCTTAAATCATTCAGGGCACAATCCTAATGCCCGAGCCTTCCATAACTATCCCATTGTCGAGGATTTGGGCCAGACTCCTTGTGCAATGTCTACTTTAGAAGTTCTTCAAACTTTCCCTTCGCAAAGGAAATCCTTATTGTCTGCTCTTGGGGTGGTTGATGGGAATTCTTCCACAACGATTAAATTTGACAATCATGGAGTCCAGCCTCATTTTCCTTACTATGTGTCTCTTTTAGTACATGTAGAGTATATGAACAACACCATCAAGTGCACGATGATTGATGAAGGCGTTGTGGCTTCCGTGATGTCTTTAGCTTGTTGGAAGGGCTTAATTTCTCCTACATTGTCAAAATCTAGAACCATGTTGACTGTGTTCGATGGAAGATCTTTTCGGCTGCATGGTATACTTCCTTCCCTTGAGGTCCAATTGGGAGGGAAGACCGTAGCGATCGAGGTTGAGATGGTTGATGCACCCCTCGACTATAATCTTTTACTGGGACGCAACTGGATTTATAATATGAAAGTGGTCGTGTCATCCCTCTTTTGAGTTATTCATTTTCCTTTGTATGGGAGGATTGTTACGATCGATCATAGATCTTTTGATAATTTTGGTACGAAAGCATCATAGAGAGCTACTATCCCGGTCATTGATCATTGTCAACCGGCAACTAAGATTGTTTGGGTCGGCATGTATCCGTCATTGATGGGAACTTTCAATTGTCCCGCACCAATTCTTATGATAGGTTCCAAACTTGGTAGAGGTTCGTCATCATTGAGTTCGGTTCCTTTTCGCATTTCGCATTTGGAGGATCCTTGGAATCTCCCTTCTCCAAGTACTTCGAGTGAAGACTCTCGGCCTACCAAGATGGACATGCCATTGTCTATAGCATTGGTGGCTTATCAAGCTAATATTGGCCCTGTTGTAGATCCTAGTCCTTCCTCTTCGCGGACAGAGGAGTAAGACCCTTATGCACTGCCTGCTTGGGCGGTTGCGTCATCTACCTCGCATGACTGCTTCTATGGCATTTTTCCAACGGATGAAGCTATTCTCAAAGCTATGTTTGGTTTAGAACAAACTTCAGGAAAGTTACATCATAGATCTTACTTCCTTCCTAAGCTTGAACGTATGGAGTTTGATCACTATAGGGAGATCCTTAGCGAGAAATTTGGTAGTCCTGTGATCCCATTAGCCGCTCCTAGTAAGTTTTCTGAAGGGAACATGGCCAACTTTTCACCTACTATGCCTATCAACATTTATTGAACTCCTAGCAAGATTGAGAATGTGTACATTTGGACGGATTGTTCCCCCGATGAGGTTGAAGCATACACCAATATATTTACATAACTCTGAGATGTTTTCACTTGGTCATATGAGGAGATGTCGGGAATTCACCCTCGCATTGTTGAACATGAGATTAAAACCTATTCAGATGCTAAACCTATTCGAAAATGTTTGCATGCAAAAAATCCTAGGAAAGCACCCGCTATTAAGACAGAGATAAAGAAGTTGCTTAAGGATGGCTTCATCTATCCCGTTCCCTTGACTGAATGGGTGTCAAATCTCGTTTCGGTTGACAAGAAAAAGGGAAATATCCATGTATGCACTGATTTCAGAGACCTGGACCGATCTTGTCCTAAGGATAACTTCCCCACACCATTTATTGATCAGATTTCGGATGAGTGTGCGAGGAGCGAGGTGTTCTCGTTTATGGATGGATTTTCAGGATATAATCAGATCCAGATTAAACCCAAGGATCAACATAAACTGATTTCATTTTTCCTTGGGGTATGTTTGCATATCGGAAGATGGCTTTTAGCCTTAAAAAAGTTGGAGCTACTTTGAAACGGGCTATGACCTTCACTTTTCACAATCTTAAGCGGTTGATTAAAGTGTATCTCGATGATTTAGCTGCTCACTCTCGTTTGAGAGTGGATCATCCTGACCATCTACGCTTGGTTTTCGAAAGATGTTGTCGATATCAAATCTGGGTAAATCCTCATAAGTGCATCTTTTGTGTGAGAGTAGGTCACTTACTAGGGTTCATCGTTTCCAAGGAGGGCATTAGGGTCGACCCTTTAAAGGTTGAGGCAATACTTCAGTTGTCTCAATCGGGTAATATTAGACATCTTCAGAGTTTGAAAGAGATGGCAAACTTCTTGCGAATATTTGTAGTTAATTTTTCCAATTTGACTAAGGGTTTCATTCACTTATTGAAGAAAAACACACCATTTATCTAGGATGAGCGAGCCTAGGAGTCTTTCAATGCTTTAAAGAAAGCCTTGGCATTGGCCACCATGCTTATTCCACCCGAATATAGCCGTGGATTTTTTATATATGTGGTCATGTCTCAATAGATGATTGGTATGGTCTTGGTTCAAGAGGATGAGGAGCTCCAAGAGCATGTCATCTATTATCTTAGTTGAAACCTCATTGATGTGGAGCTTCATTATACTCATGTCGAGAAGCTAGCCCTGGCAACCATCCATGCGGTCCAACGTTTGAGGCATTATATACTTCTTCACCAAACTTTGGTTGTGTCTCACATTAACCCATTTCAATTTGGCCTCACGAGACAGATGATAGGGGGGAAATGGAATAAATGGATTGTGATATTGCAAGAATTCGATCTCGAGTTTGTTTCTACAAAGTCGAAGAATCCGTTAATTTTTGTGGAGCTCATATCTGATTTTCCTAGTTTGGATGAAGGGGAGGTTCATGAAGACTCTTTCGTTGATGAGCACATTTTTCTCATTTCGACTATGGACCCATGGTATGGGGACATTATCATTTATTTGCAAACTTTGAAGGTTCCTTCTCACCTTTCACGAGATGAGTGTCGATGATTACGTCAATTAGCTAAGAATTACCTTATTGCCAGTGACACTTTCTATCACCATGGGGTTTATTCCATTCTATGTCGATGTTTAACCCGTGAAGAGGTTGAGCATGTGTTGAATGATTGCCATAGAGGGGTGTGTGGTGGTCATTTATCTGGGCTTTCGACAGCTCGGAATATTTTAAGAGCGGGTTATTTTTTGCCGTCGATCTTCAAGGATTGCGTTAATGTGGACAAGCAGTGCCACCCTTGCCAGGTGTTTGCATAGAACATGCGCTCACATCCTGCCCCATTACATCTGATTATCACCGTTGGTCCCTTCACCAAGTGGGGGTTGATTTTATGGATTGCAACTCAGCTTCATCTGGGGGGCATCATCATATCATAGTGGTTGTTTATTATTTCATGAAATGGGCAAAGGCTATGCCCACTATCAAAGTCGACGGTGAGACAGTCGCGCATTTTGTATTCAATTAGATTATCACCAAGTTCAGTATCCCAAGAGATATTGTCAGTGACCATGGAAGGCACTTACAAAATAAGATGATGGCTGAGTTATACTCGAAATTAGGGTATAAGCAAGAGCACTCCTCTTCTTACTATCCTCAAACGAATGAAAAGGTTGAAGCTGTGAATAAGTCCCTTAAGTCCATTCTCCAAAGAGCCATCACGCAAAGCAAGACCAATTGGTATATCATGTTCTATCCTACTTTGTGGGCTTATCGAATCACGGTCAAGGCTGCCACCAGTTTTTCCCCATATCAGTTGGTGCATGGGGTGGAGTCGATTTTACCTATTGAATGTGAAATCCCTTCTTTGAAGTTTGTCGTGGAACGTGTGCTAGAGACTTCTACATTAGAAGAGGTCTGGTACGCTTAGAGAAACTTGACGAGCAACATCAAGATGCCTTGGAAGCTCTTTAGGTAAACAAGCATCACGTTAAAGCCCAGTACGAGAAGTTTGTCCGTCCCCAGAAGTTTAGTGAAGGTGAATTGGTCCTCTTGTATGACCAAGCTAGTGAACTGTTAGGGGCAGGAAAGTTTAAACCAATGTGGCATGGCCCTTACGTGGTTAAGCGAGTATTAGATAAAGGCTCCTACGAGATAATGGATTATGAGGGGACAACCTAGGCGGAGCCTAGAAATGGGCTCTATCTCAAAAGATACTATGCGTAATTATGTGTCGAGGCTGATACTTTGTATATTATTGTAGAGTTGCATATTTTAGTTTTGGTCCCTTTTGGTGATCGAGTTGGTTGACTTGCTTCCATTTGTTGTGGCAGATGTTGACAGAGTCTTTGGTATATGTAGGATTCGCTGACGGCGCCAGCCGCCACACTCAAAACTCGGCTTTGACTGCTTGGGTGATTTATACTCCTACAGGTCGGGTTTTGTCTTCAGGAGGTGTATGTCTATGGCCTTCATCGAATAATATTGTTGAATATAGTGTCGTGATTAAGTTAATACGTGATCTCATCTCTCATGGTATTCGGTCCCTTTAGGTACGTCTTGACTCACAGTTAGTGGTCTTACAGTTAAATGGTGTGTATCGTATTAGAGATCCAACTTTATTATGAATATTCTTGAGAGTCGGGTTGTTAGAATGACAATTTGAGAACATTACATACATTCACATTCCAAGAAACTATAATCAAGTTGTTGATTCATATGCAAATTACGTACTAGATTAGCATTTGATACAAAGATAATGAAGCATTCACATCACATTTACACATGTAAATATAAACAACCGGTCATCATAAGTCTTTTTCATTAAAATATAGTCCAAAAAGTGGTGTCATAATACAAAAATGGGGCTTTCGAGCCACCAAAATATACTACACGGTCAATACAACAAAAAGTACATCTAGGCCTCTAAGACTGTGGAGCAGGGTGTTGATCATGATAACACATGACATCTCTAGCTAGTGGTCGGAATAAATGAACCCATGTGCATGGTACACCCACCACATGTCACTGCATAGCCTCAGGAAAGTCCTCGACTTGTGCCATGGGCACTTTGTGTGTCAGCCGAACGAAGTTCGTATGGATGTTTTGGAGCATACGCTCCGCATCCACACCTATGATGTCATCACCCCTCCCTCTTCGATGATTTCGAGGGAAACCATCTGGCCGTCTAGGTCCAACATATGCCTATATATGACCAGTATCAATATATTTCATCACGCAAAACATGTCTTTTTTATTTCACTATATCAAAAAACACAAAAAAAAATATAGAGTCGAGATTGTTACCTATGTCTCGATATGCAGATCCCGGTGGAATAGGCATGTCAGGGTCACCACTAAAGTCTATCCCCTCATAAGGGTAGTCTTACATGGCTATGATCTTCCTGTGCCACTAGAGGAAAAAGTTTGTTGGGTAGGGGTTGGCCACTCGCCCTCCTCCTAGTCTCTGCATCACATTCACCCAGCACAGCTGAGCTGGATCCCGAGCACCATGAGGAGTGATCTCTGCTATCGGTATTAGCCTCGGTACACGCTCAAAGAAAAAGGTGCTCAAGATGCTTGCAAAGACAAACTTTCTCACTATTCCCATCTTCCAGTTTGTTAACTATTGGTTCATGTTTCCCAGCAACGAGGTACTCCAATCATAAATGGTCGGCCTCATGCATTCCATCGCGTAGAACATAAATGGTCTAGAATCCTGATGAAGGGATGTCAATCCTGCAATCCTACCGAGTGCCAGTAGTATAGCCTTGAGGCCTAGGTTTTGGATCGAGTTCGTTGGGATCTGACTCCCAACCTTTTCCATGTCTGGGACGCAGTAAACTGCAATGTATTCCTCAATTGTGAGGCCACCTCCTATCCCACGAGCTCGTAGATTTACTACCTCCCCTCTATGGGATAGTCTGGTAATGAAGTATATATCCTTAGCCTCAAGGCTGAGAGGCATCATGTTAATCTGAAAGGTTTCTGTGTCAGGATCCCAATAGTCTACTAGCATTTGGAGTAGTCTTTAGTTGGCTCTCAAGCTACCAAAACACCGGAATTTATACAAAACAAAATCCCTCAAAGCTTGTTGGGCCATTAAATCACCTTGCATGGCCCTATCAATGTCTCCATGCCCGCGTTCAAGCCACTCAACAACCATCTTGCACAAAAAAATTAGAGTTTCATGAGTCTTCGCCTCAAAAATTGATAAACGCGGCACTATACACGACTATTTTGGAAACACCTGCGTACATACGTGGAAATTGAAGTATTTTCTACGTATGTCGAGCTCTATATGCAGAAATTAGCTAGTTTTCAGCATAACCTAAAATCTCCATTTTATTGGGTGCCATAAAAATAAAAATTAACCATTAAAAATTAAAATAAAAGCATGTAAATGAAAGAAAATGGCGTGAAGATTTACCTGATCCAAACAGTTTGTGATTTCATGGATCGTAGCTCCAGGAATCAACTTCTCAAGTTTATGGTTTACAAACACTATGTGGGGTAAAATTCCAAATGGTATGGTAAAAATGTTGTTTTTACTATTTTATAGAAGAAAAAATTGAAATTTTTACCGACTTTTCTCTAGTTTGGACCGTTATTGACTATTTTGGATCGATTGACCTAATATTGTGGTGTAGGGACCTGATTTGAACAAATTTTGGCCGAGACTTTGACTCGTTTGTGCTTATCACAGGTATAATGTCGAACTGGCATACAGGTTAGGAATTCACATCCACTTGCATTATGCATTGCCTTATGACCGTTTCACCTTGACCTTAGGTACGAACCCACTTCGTGATGTCACGAAACCTTCATACTGTTGTTTAGAAGTGACATATGTAAGTGGTAGAGATTTCCTATACATGGGAGCCCTAGTTAGATCCCGTTTGCATTTGGTGCCCATGCTGAGATTTCTCCTTTAGGTTTGGGGAGTCCTTTATAGTCCCTCCATTTCCTTGGCAAGAGCTTCATACTCCTCTTGAACTTTATGTCGGCATTCCCCATAAGGACTCCCTTGTATATCAAGTTGTAATTGCATTGCATGATTTTTTCTTGACTTATTGAGCTTTATGTCGGCTCCATGCTTCAGAGTTATAAGCCATATAGCATGAGCTTGTCATAATCCTAGCCAAGCAGAGCCTTTTTTATATCCTTTGCAGCTTGATCACCCCTTACTGGGAGGAGACCTTCCCCCGAGTGTCCTTATCCTACACATGCTTCCTTGCATTGAGCATAGGTATGTTACACTGCTTGGGACTAGTTTGCTTGCCCACGACCCTCGTGTCCTCCTAGTTGTACACTATAAGCAATTTTGTCCTTTTTCAAGCATTCCAAATCTGGAAAAAAAAAGTCCAAAAAAAATTTAAAAACATAAAAATACTGACAGGAAATGATATTGTCTTTGGCAACTGTCGAGTCGTGTCGCCTTCGAAGTGAGCACTATATATCACATCTGTTGGTTGGTTTGTTAGTATCACTTTAGGAGTTGTACTCGTTACTATGAGTTTTTCTCCACCGACTAGTTATGCTTCCATTCCCTATGGACCCTTTATTGATGCCTCCTATGTCGCAAAGATATCCCAGTTTGCATATCGATTCTATATTGCGTACATTCAGTCACCTTTCGCCTTATGCTCTTGTTCGAAGTAAGTTTATCCTGAGTCGGCCATTCCTCAGTTATCTTCACTTTGCATGTCAGCCATTCCCGGTTCAATTACTAGTTCGTGCACATCTTGTTCGTATGAGTTCTTCCACATTATCCAGTGTTGTTGAGTACCTTGTGTTGGTTGATGGGGGATGACCTAATGCACTCCTTCCAGCGAATTCCATTCCATCAACTTCAGATCATTTATGCTGGAATAGGATTCTAGAGTCCATTTCAGTGCCTTGAGACTTACAGTCATCAGTGGTAGGTTCTCTCTCCATCGACATTTTTGGGAATACATCAATGTTCCCTGATCGATGGATTCTTTCAAGTATTCAAACTCAACACATATATTCACACTTGCTAGATTGCACTCTGTACCTTGATTCCCATTATCATTATCGGTGGGATATCTCGCATCTGTTAATGGTATACATCAATGATTGGTAATCAGATGATGGACTATCATGTTCGACCTCGACACCTTTATTCACATGATAGGACATGTACTCATAGCAGTTTGCGTAGAAGACCTCTAAGATTGGTGGAATTCCATATATGCTACCTCCTTGATTGTGCCAATATTCATGAGATGTCAGCTCTCGTGACCAGATTCCAGTGTATATCAGATATCTTCATCCATTATGGAGATCTTGATTCATTGTATATTGTACGTGGCGATGCCCACACATGACATTTGTATATCATGCCCATTCATGGCCATTGTACTCTTATGTATCTGGGACTACTATATGTATATCTGCAGTCATATGCATAGATTTATCATTGTATTGTACTGATGAGTGGCTGGTTCTTCCACATAGGTATTCATTACTCCACTTCTGGGATGGATATAATGTATTTCGGACATCATGTTACCCCTCTGACCTCACACATTAGGGGGAATCTGTTATATCTGATTTTACCACACTTGGTATTCACATCTTTATGGCTTTCCATGTCCCTCTATAGACTCCTTGGACCCCCTCTACTCATATTATACTTTGATGTCCCAAGAAACTCCCCAAAAATTACTTGTTTATGTCTATACACGACTTTTAAAGCTATACTCGTGTGTATACGCAGCTTTTGAGCCAAAACCCATGTACATCGGGAAATGTGCATAAAGCCAAAAAAATGGAGTTTTCCTCATAGAGTCCTGAATAACTTGACTCTTGGCCTTCCATATGCGATAAGAATGCTCGAATTCAACCCTCCATTGCCTATTTGGAGTGATATATATTGAGCCTCTTGGATACATTGAAGGAGGAGAAAGTGGAGAGCAAGGAAACTATAGTTCATTGTTGCCTCACTTATTTATGCTTGAGTCTGCATCCCTTTGTCCCTTTGGAGAACACGGTGCTACTCTTCCCAAGCTTTCCATTGTGAGATGGAGGATTGAAGTGGTGGAGGCCCAGGTGGAGGACTCGGTTTCTTGGGTTCGAAGAAGTGCCAGCAGAAGTTGTCACTATTGTATCTTTGTTTTATTAATAGAAATATCCATTCCGTGTCCAATACATGTGCATAAATATCAATATTGTATCCATGTGTGTATTTATTTTCTTATACATGATTGTTTATATATTCTGGACTAGGCCTAACACCTTGATATATAGCATGTGTTTCTTGTTTGTTGTTGTTGAGAGTGAATTGTGAATGCAAGCATGTTGGAAAAGCTTAACGGGGATCTACATCAATAGTCCGGACTAAGGTACGCTTCATATCCCTGAGTGTTAGATGTATTTATTTCTTTTGCATATTGGAATGGATTGATTTCTGGTGTCATTCAGTTTGTTTTGGTACACCCCAATCCATAGGAAGTTTCTCTCCGTAACAACACCATTGAAGACGAAAAAATAGGCTTTTGACACACTCACAAATCTTTACAAGAAGACGACACCAACTCAAAACAATGCTTTGAAGAACAAGTTTCACAACCTAAATATGGAGAAGGATGAGACCATAGCAACATTCTTCACAAAGATTTCATAAGTGAAAGATCTGCTTGTAAGAATAGGTGTGGTGACTGATGAGGATGACCTAGTCAATTTCAGATGTTCCCAGGTCAAAAACATGCAGATTTTTCATCATGGCTAGGTTTCCAAGTCGTTGAACAGGGTTTTTACAGGATTGAGTTAGGAATGAGAAGCAAAACCTTGATTTTATTTGTATGTACTCTTCAATTCAATGGTTTTCAATGGCTTGATGCAATGCCAAACTCCTTGATTAACATAGAGAAGTGGGCAGAACCTTGCCATTTATTTATTTCTCCTCAAAATAATGAGGGAAGACTTGGATGACTTACAGATATTTTTCAGTACAAGATGGGCTATTCTACTCAACATACAGGTGGAGCTTTTCTGAGTGAACAATTTTTAAGACATACTTCAGGTGCTTATTATTTTTTTCGTAGAATTGTTGGAGTCAGATTCAGCTTTGGTGTTCTCAGAGCGTCATGCTCTTCTGAGAGCACTACATGTACTTGTGGTTTTAGAAACATCATTAGACAAAGATAGGGACACCATATTTAAAAAAGTTAAATTAAATCGTCTCATCAACATATTCAAGAGGGATCATGTTATACCAGCCTTTCCAGATCTTCATCTTGCACCTCCAACAATGCTCAAAGAGCTCTATTCATACTTCCAAATATTTTCAAGCCATAGTCAACTAATTTCTCTTCCAACACCACATGAAATTGGTCAACATGAAGGTAGGGAGTATCAACAACATTACTCCATTCTCAATCATATTGGGGTTATCGGTTCAGAACACGATGATTTTGCATTGCGTTTTGCTGCGACAATGAACCAACTTCTGCTTTCAAAGTCTGAAACAATCATTGATGTTGAGTGGAGCAAGGAAGTCAAGGGAAATATGTATGGTATTGTTGTTGAAGGTTTTTGACTTCTCAGCAGGTGGATTGGTCGTGTTTGGGAACAATGTGCATGGAAATTCTCCAGACCTTGTAAGGATGTTGTTCCTCTTAATCTGGATGATCTCTCTAAAACTATTTCAGATTATGAGAGGGTTGTTTGGTGCATTTACTCCCATGAAGAGAGAAGAGAAATGGTTGAACTTACAACCTGTATTAAAGGAAGTGGTGCAATGATGCAAAGATATGACACAGTGATTGCAGATGCTTTATGGGAGGCAATTCATGCCGAGGTCATCAAAGGAACCCCATGACAATATTACAAGTATCACGATCATTGGAGAAATCAAACTCATACTGTAGTCTTCCTTATTGTTTACCTTCATTGGCTAGAGACAAGAAATTTCCTGTCATATGTTGATACACCAAAGCCAATGCTTCGTTTGGTTCCTGCATTGAAAGAAACATCCTTTTGTCATCCTCGAGTTCATTCTGTCTGGCAAGTCCTGGTAGACATTTTGTTTGGAGACCTACATGTGGTCAACAAAGATGCATCAACATTTCATTCTACTTAGAAAACAAAAAAAATAAAAAACACAGATTGTCAAAAAATTGGTCCGTAAGTTTGTTACAAAAGCAGGGTGGTTAGTATTTGGTCGAAAATTAACTGGCTTATTCTTGGAAGGAAGTCCCCTTCAGTTAAATAGTAGCAGTCAACACAAGAAATCTAGTCTAGATTAGATGGCCTTGTTGCGCTGGCAGAAGCTGCTCGGAGATTTTAATTTGATATTCAACTCTAAATGAATAATACACATCTCATAGTTAGTTGATACTTTTTCTATTTTTAGTAGACTTAGATCCAAAGAACTAGGAACAACTCAACTAAAGACCACTTTTCCCATATATTGTAAGTTTTTGTTTTGAAATGGGGAGACACATGAGGGTCGACATATGCTGGAAGCTTGTACAGTTCAGCAATACTATATCTATGTAAGAACTTCTTTACTGAATGAATGACTTATTATCTGTTTGGATCTAAGTTTAAACTACATATTGTGTTGATATTGTTTGGTTCTGTTTGAACCCTTATCTGCATGTTTATTTATATATATGTCTTCTATATAGATGCCTACATTGGCAAGTGGATATTACTGCTAAATGATGTTTGAAATGTATTTTTGAGCGCCTTTATTTTTACATATGATGCAGTGAATGAACTATTTGTTTATTCTTTGTGTTTATATGCTTTGAGCCTCGCTCATGGATCATGAAAAGTTGTACTGTTATTCCTTCTATAAAATCTTGTCCTTATGCATGTATTATATGATGTTTTCATATCTTTGTTTCTTTGTACCTATTTTTATATTCTTGACTTCTATATTGTTATCCATAAAATAACAAAAAACAATCTTTGATTTATGATGTGCCTAAACACTGCTACCCTGTAGTCTAGTTAGCAAACTTTATGATAAACATCTTTTGGCGACTCTGCTGGGGAGGAAGCATAGAAGTTCTTCCTTGGTTCGACAACGATTAGATCCAGTCTTTTATGGTGAACAAGGGATGCTTACATGCCTTAGACTACAATTTTTTTTCATCGATGACTTCATGGAGGAAGGATCTATTAGCGACTCCACCAGTTCAAAATGTCAAAAACCATGGAAGCCATTGTGGCTGCAAGGTTTGCACCTTTCAATTTTTCAGTTGTTCTAGATTTTCCAAATAATGTGCCTACTATGGATGAATGGGGAGATTCCTTCCATGATTTAGAGGAGATGTTCATGACCATCCGACCCAACACTTGATCGAGTTTCATCAATACATGGACCAGCTCGATATTCATCATGAGGATGTATTGTTGAAAATGCTTATGTATTTCTTGGAAGGAGATGCCAGACAATGGTACCAATCTCTTCCTATCCCTAATATTTCGTCAATATAATATTTCCATGTTGTCTTTGATGTTTATTGCAAGAGGATCTATTATGCTAATCTCCTTTTAGAGGACTGTTGTGAGCAATTTAAGTTCAAGAAATATCTTAGTATTGATGATCAATATATCCTTACTGATGAAATTCATGAAGAAATATTTCAAAAAAATGAAGTCTAGGAGATTTTTGACAGTTTTCAGGATTCAAGACATCATTATCATGTGGAGTTTATTGTTGAAAAACCTTGTGAATCTCAACCCTCTATTGAAGAAAACATTGAAAATCACATTGTTGATGAATATTTGCAAGACAATGTTAAAGTTGGTATTGATGGTAGTCGAATTAAAGATGCCCTTGATTCTATTTCAAAGGATGAAATTGTTCTTCCCAAATTATTTGATGATCATCCCATTGTTAAAGACAATTTTCAACATATTTTTAATCATAAAAATATTGGAGATGTTTTTCAAGTTAACTGTGTTGAAGGTCATTTTAACAGTTATTCAGGTCATTCCATTTATGATGTGTCCGGATAATTTAGACCAATAGTCTTATGAATCAACACCTACGGAATTTTTCAGTAGCGAAGCAGTGTATGGAAAATATGATTTAGATGTTCTTAAAATCAAAGAAGGAGATGGAAAGGAGTTAGAAGAGCATCTTACACATTTTTCTTCTTTACTAGTTGTTGAACAACAATCTCTAGAAATCAGTAAAGTTGTATCTATTGTTTTTTAAGGAGACACTAAACACAATGAGGTTACTATAGCTGAAGATAAGGGAAGCAATGTTTTGTTTTATGCTTCTTAATTTGCAACATTTCAAGAAAAGAAGTCTGATATCTTCCATGGAGCTGAAAATATATGGAGGCATCCTTCTCTTTTACATCAACCACACAATTGGCGGGACCCAGTGGCCATTTACATGGAGTCATGGTTATAAAAAAATTTCAGCTTTCTAGAATTTGGAATCAAAGTAGAATATGATTGTAATTATGCTTTGCAAATTAAATTTTTGCTTCCAATGATAAATTCTTCTTTGATTTCTATCTACTTGCAAGAAGCTGTTACAATTGGTTGGATGCTATCATGGCTTCATTGGAAGTATGATTACACATGATTAGCTTGTGTCTACTGATTAGAAGTAGGAGTAGGCGGAAGAATAAGGTCGCCATATGAGCATGTAGATTATTTTAGTGTGTTGGCTTCCAACAGTATTTTGTCATTTCAAAGGTGTGTGTTCAAAATTTGAAAAAGTTGCAGAGATTTGGTAAATGACTCCATAGCCCAATGGATTATTAGCAGTTATGAGTTCTAGTTTACATAGATTAAAAGGCACTTGGTCTACAGTTATTGGCAAATCACACAGAAATGCCATCCCCATATGGAGCCAGTGTTTGTCCTATGTCTGTCAGCTAGTTTTCCTAGGCTTATCTTTCTACCTTACACAAGTTTTACCCCCTTTGATTTTCTTATCATCCTATGTTTGGGTTGTTTTGATTTTATTTTAAATATCTTTTTGCATTTTCAAATATATTAGTTTAAGGCTTAAGCTCCTTGTAGATGAATAAATGCCTTTTCATATCATTAAAATAAATGCAAAGTTAGGGTTTAATATCCTATGTTTTAACACAAGCTGGTAGCGCATCTCATCATTCATGTACATGTGCGCTGCTAGCTTGCCAAGGTTAGGGTTATGTGCAGGATGATCAAATAATCATGTAGCTGATCAATCTTTGGGGTGTGTTCCTGCTAACAAACTGACAGTTGGCTCTTAGTTACACTTGGAAGATCACTCGTACTAATCCACATTCAAAGATCATTTTGAACTTAATACTTTGTACCCTATCAGTTCAATCTGAAACAGTGATTAACCTCCAAAGAGGGTTTCATGTTATCTTCTGCGAGCTCCAAATCCAACATTGTGTCTACAGCCTCAAATGCAGGAAAAGGAATTTCGATACCATGACCTCAAGGATGAAGAAATTGTCAGTATGGGAATTTGAGGAATTTGAAAGAGGAAACATTCCAAACCTCTACAAAATCTCAAGCTATCCAGGAATTCTTATTGCATGTGAATATATATTCCAGATGATGGGTAGTTAATTACAGATGTTCCCGGGTCAAAAACATGCATATTTTTCATCACGGCTAGGTTTCCAAGTATTTGAATGGGATTTTTACGGGATTGAGAAGCAAAACTTTGGTTTTAATTGTATGTACTATTCAATACAATGTTTTTCAATGGTTTGATGCGATGCCAAACTCCTTGATTAACACATAGAAGTGGGAGAACCTTGTCATTTATTTATTTCTCCTCAAAATAATGAGGGAAGACTTGGACGACTTATATATATTTTTGAGTACAAGATGGGCTATTCTACTCAACATACAGGTGGAGCTTTTCCGAGTGAACAATGTTGAAGACATATTTCATGTGCTTATTGTTTTTTGCGTAGAATTGTTGGAGTCGGATTCTTCTCTGTTGTTCTCAGAGCGTCATGCTATTCTGAGAGTGTTGCATGTACTTGTGGTTGTAACAACGTCATCATAAAAAGAAGGGACACCATATTTAAAAAATTTAAATTAAATCGTCTCATCAACGTATTCAAGAGGGATCTTGTTATACCAGCCTTTCCAGATCTTCATCTTGCACCTACAACAATGCTCAAAGAGCTCTCTTCATACTTCCAAAGATTTTAAAGCCATAGTCAGCTAGTTTCTCTTCCAGCACCACATGAAATTGGTCAACGTGAAGCTATGGAGCATCAAATACATTACTCCATTCTCAATCATATTGGGGTTATCCATTCAGAACGAGATGATTTTGCATTATGTTTTGCTGCGACAATGAACCAGCTTCTGCTTTCAAAGTCTAAAACAATCATTGATGCTGAGTGGAGCAAGGAATTAAAGGGCAATATGTATGATATTGTTCTTGAAGGTTTTCGACTTCTCAGTAGTTGGATTGGTTGTGTTTGGGAACAATGTGCATGGAAATTCTCCAAACCTTGTAAGGATGTCGTTCCTCTTGATCCGGATGATCTCTCTGTAATGAACATAAAATAAGATTATAATTAAATAATTTATAGTTAGGTTAGTATGAAAGGAGGTGTCTCCTCATCATGAATGTCCAAACCATATTTAAGGCCAAGACATCATTGTAATATTCATCATCCAATATATTATTATTATTATTCATATTTCATTATTTAAAATGATAGTCGGATTCGACTACTAACGGACCAACCGGATTCGGTTGCTCCATTTGGTATCGGAGCGGATTTACTCCGGCACTCTGAGCTAGGACTCGGCTCATCAATTCCTACTTGAGCTTGGACTCGGCTCATCAATTCATGATTTCTTCTGCTGCTCCATTTCACCCATAGCTCTCTCCACTCCGCTGCCCTCCACTCCCACACTCCATATCACTTCACGCTCCCCCCTTTGCTCCACCTTCTCGACTCCCTTGACATTATTTAGGGTTTCCCTAGAATATAGGACATTGTCCAAAAACAAACAAAAAACGTAAAAAAAAAAAGAGAAAAAAAAAGGGTAAAAAAAGAAAAAAGAAAAAAAAAGGGTAAAGAATTGAAAACAAAGAAGAAAGTTAAAAAGAAAAGATAAAAGAAAAAAAAAGTAAAAAAACAAAAGAAAGGAAAAAGAAAGTAAAAAAAAAGAAAAAGAAAAAGTAAGACCAACACATGGTTTTGCTTTCCAACTTCAACCTAGGTTGCACCCTCCCTCATTCCACTAGCCCTACAAACAAAAACAATATTACTAAAACAAATATTATTATAATAATATTAATATTATTATATAATATTTTAAAACTTATTAATTTACCTTTTAATAAAATATTTAAATATAATATTTTTATATTTATTATTTTATTTCAGCACATAAATTAATTATTATAATAATTATTAATTCATTAATTATTTCAAAGACATTAGTTGTCTTTTATTCCTCCATAAGTCAAGATAAACTTCCAAATACACACATTTGCATTAAAAAGACTGAGGCTATGGCGGAATTAAAAGACAAACTTGAGAAATTGGAGAAGGACATCAAGACCCTCGTTGCCAACCAAGAAAAATTCAGAGAAGAAACAAAAAATAACAAGGCACTTAAGAAAGAAATCAAAGAAGATGTTGTTCTAGTACTAGGAAGAAAACTTGATGAAAGAGTAGACATCATGCACGAGAAACGAAAAGAATTAGATGAAGAGATGTGTGTGATGACACAAAGCATAAGTACCATGGCACAAAACTTGAGCATCATGACACAGAACTAGAATACCATGATAATGGAATGTTACAAAAACTAAGGTCTAATACAAACCATATCAGTAACTCGGATATGTTGGACCACTATGTCAACAAAAATGAGAGTAATAAAATTAATCAAGACAATAAACAAGACAAGGAGACTAAATATCGTAGGGATGACCAAAATGTCAATAATATATTTGATAAAGATAAGCTCGACCAAGATCATAATGAGAGTCAAGCTAGTATTATTGACAATAAGGACAATCTATACAATGACAAAAGATGGATCCTACAATATGCAAAGGAATCCAAGTCAAAGGAATCAGATATCGTAGATTCATCTTCTACCTCAACTCTTCTACCACCCTGGAGAAACCTAAATGTAACACTATAAGGTGACTTCGAGTATGAGAAGCCTCACGAAACGCCACTTCTCGAGATAAATCGTAAGGATAATAAAATGGAAACATTACGTGATGACATCATGAGTATTGTGGGACAAGCGGTCTCTAAAACAACACTTGATATGGTAAGTCACAAAAATATTCCTCGTATTCATGTACATGGAAAATGGGACAACAATAATAAACATAATGGGGTACAAATTCAAGTTACAAATGAAAGGAAAATGACAAACTATTGCGTAAAGACCAAGCACATACCTAATACAAGTTTACTCAGCAAGTAATGACACTGTTTCAACACAAAACGAGAATGAAAGGACAATAATCTAAGCTTTGAGGACAAAATTCCCTTAAAGGGAGTGGCAATGTAATGAACTTAAAATAAGATTATAATTAAATAATTTATAGTTAGGTTAGTATGAAAGGAGGTGTCTCCTCATCATGAATGTCCAAACCATATTTAAGGCCAAGACATCATTGTAATATTCATCATCTAATATATTATTATTATTCATATTTCATTATTTAAAATGATAGTCGGATTCAACTACTAACGGACCAACCGGATTTGGTTGATCCACTCTCTGCAACTATTTCATATTATGAGAGGGTTGTTCGGTGCAATTACTCCCATGAAGTGACAAGAGCAATGGTTGAACTTACAACCTATATTAAAGGAATTGGCGCAATGATGCAAACATCTGACACAGTGATTGCAGATGCTTTGTGGGAGGCAATTCATGTCGAGGTCATCAAAGGAACCCCAGGACAATATTACAAGTATCACGATCATTGGAGAAATCAAACTAATACTATAGTCTTTCTCATTGTTTACCTTCATTGGCTGGAGACAGGCAATTTTCTGTTATATGCTAATACACCAAAGCATATGCTTTGTCTGGTTCCTGCATTGAAAGAAACATCCTTCTATCATCCTCGAGTTCATTATGTCTGGCAAGTTCTAGTAGACATTTTGTTTGGAGATCTGCATGTGGTCAACGAAGATGCAACAACATTTCATTCTACTTAGAAAACAAAGAAAAGTAAAAAACACAGATTGTCAAAAAATTGATCAGTAAGTTTGTTACAAAAGTAGGGTGCTTAGTATTTGGTCGAAAAATGACTGGATTATTCTTAGAAGGAAGTCCCCTTCAGTTAAATAGTAGCAGTCAGCACAAGAACTCTAGTCTGGATTAGATGGCCTTGCTGCGCTGGCAGAAGCTGCTGGGAGATTTTAATTTGATATTCAACTCTAAATGACTAATACATATGTCATAGTTAGTTGATACTCTTTCTATTTTTAGTAGACTTAGATCCAAAGAAAGTGGATCTAGGAACAACTCAACTAAAGACCACGTTTCCTATATATTGTAAGTTTTTGTTTTGAAATGGGAAGACACATGAGGGCCGACATATGTTGGAAGCTTGTACAGTTCTGCAATACTATATCTATGTAAGAACTTTTTTACTGAATGAATGACTTATTATCTATTTGGAGCTAGGTTTAAACTATATACTGTGTTGATATTCTGTGGTTCTGTTTGAACCCTTGTCTGCATGTTTATTTATAGATGTCTTCTATATAGATGCCTGTGTTGGCAAGTGGATATTACTGCTAAATGATGTTTAAAATGTATTTTTGAGCGCTTCTATTTTTACATATGATGCAGTGAATGAATTGTTTGTTTATTCTTTGTGTTTATATGCTTTGAACCTAGCTCCTGGATCCTGAAAAGTTGTATTGTTATTCCTTATGTAAAATCTTGTCATGATGCATGTCTTATCTGGTGTTTTCAGATCTTTGTTTCTCTATACCTGTTTTTATATTCTTGACTTCTATATTGTTATCCATAAAACAACAAAAACAATCTTTGATTTATGAGGTGCCTAAACATTTCTACCATGTAGTCTAGTTAGCAGACTATAGGACAAACAACTGGGAAAGTTCCATTTATTTACTTACGAGAGTGGTACATACAACAATAAACTTGATGCTTTGTTCTTAAGGTTTAGTGAACATGAAAAAGACATATAGAACGCTCAGAATCTTTTTCATGTTTAGGTCTAGAGCACGAAAAAGGGAAAACTAAGCTCGAAAAGGTTCCTTTTCCGTAAATTAGTCCTTCCAGTCCGAAAAAGAGATAAACCTATGCCTGAAGATACTCTTCTAGATTCTGAATAAAATAGAGTATTCATTTTTGTAGTCGAAAAAAGTGATAACCTACCACCGATGTAGATGATTGTTCAATTTACCTTAACGAGTTTGAACAAACAAGTTTACTCAGCAATCTAGTCAATTTTAAGGAGTCGGACTAGGGCTTAAAGATTACTCCATATCTTTCCCGTGAAGTTTTAACAAGTCCAGAAAAGTCAACTCGTGACCTCCTTACTATTTTTAACAAGCTCGAAGGAGAGCAGAAAGAATGCTCTAAAGGCGAGGAGACGAGTAAGATAAGCAAGATAATGCAAGGAACATGAGCAAGATAAAGACACTCGGGGAATGTCTCCTCAAGGAAAAAGGTGTCAAGTTGCAAAGGAAAAACGGTACAAGGCTAAGCGATGATGAGATCAGAGATGAGGGCTTATACAATGAGCTTAAAGCATGGAAGCCAACATCATGCTCATAAGCACGAGCAGGGTACATGTAAATGCAGTTACAGCTTGAACAACAAGACGGGGCTAGTAAATAGTTGTGTATCCAACTACAAATCCTGTCTCCAAGAAACAACAACATCAGAATCATATTTCAAAGAAAATATCCGATGTAGGTCACTTTGGCATAAACACATGCAAGTTTGTTATCTTCTACAAAAGGCATAGTCAAGGCAGAATCAACCGAAGAGGATTCTATAGTGCCAAGGTCTGAGGATTTATGATCAATAAGATCAACCTCACAAGAAAAGCAAAAATCAACAAGGGAGATAGAGTCTGTAGGAACAAACTCAGTATCATAAGAGTTGAAAAATATAGAACAAAAATAAAACTCGTCAGGATCACTGACTTGCTCTTCAAAGGGAGAGTTCAAAGAATCAACAAGACAAACATAAGAAAATCGATCAATAAAAAGATCAATCTTATTAAGAAAATCAGGGTTAGACCTAGTCACAACTGAACCAACATCCATAAGAAGGTTAGACTGTATCAAAGACTCGAGGAAGAATTCATTAGAAGGAAGTAGATCATCCGAGATAGGACACATGTCTAGATATTCAAATGGATCAACAGGGTGGAGAGCGGGCTCCACAGTTTGTATAAGATGAAACACTTGGTCAACTGCTGGGACCGAGTCCCGAGAAGGTAAACATGAACATAGAGGCTTCTTCTCAGTAGAAACTAAATGCAAGGGATATGAGGCCACATAGTTCACCCATGGCAGGGTAGTGTCTATAGAGACATTGGGAACCAATAATGGAAAGACCTGGTCTCTAGTTAGGTCAGGAGAGGGATCAAGAAAATCCAACTGATTGATAGTGACAATGTCTTAGTTATGAATAAAGTACATCACACAAAAGAATCTTGACACCACATCCTACATAACATAAACATAATCACGCCTGAGGAGCATATTGAAGTCCAAGGGGTCTTCTATCACCGTGAAATCAACTAAGACGGTCTTCCCACCCAAAGTAACAGGTGTTTGAGCAAGAATTCCCAAGGCTTTACTAGTTCTTCTATCAAAATCTAGTAATTGACTAGCATTAAACACAAGGTTGGAATATCCCATGCCTTTCCAAGCATGTGTAGACAAAATGCTAACTGAGGCTTCTTCATCAATCATACAACAAGCAATCGTGTTTTGTCCAACTTTGACCTTTATCTAAAATGGTGCATCATAAGGAAGGTGCGACTCAACTAGGCTATCCCAATCAAAGGAAGCAATCTAAGAGCTTGATGGGGGTTCATCCGAAATGAGTTCAGTGCCCCCTTGTTCCATAAGTTCTGAACTGGCAGTGAAGAAAATGTGACTAGTAGACACTTCACTCTCTGAAAAGAGAGTGGGATTTTGATTGACGATGGAATCGATTCAACTGCTTCACGAAAGTCACTCTCCGAAGGGAGAGTGGGATTGACTAAAGATGGCATCGGTTCAATCACATGGTAAAGTTCACTCTCCAAAGGAAGAGCGGTGTGAGCCAAAGATGACATTGGTTTGACCACTTGATCAAACAAAGGTTGAGTAGGTTGTTGAGAAACTATAGGTTGTTCAGGAGCAGGATATCCTTGAGTCTCGGAGCACACTCTTCACACCTTTGCGATAGCAGGGCACTGGTGATTAAGATAATCTCCCTCGCATAGTTTACACGGGAACTTAAGTTTGCATTTCAAATGACCAGTTTTCTCAACGGTGTCAACATGACTAGTAGTCATGGACTGTTTACTCCCAACATGACCACCAAAGGTTGGGTGACTATGTCCAACCTGACTATGAGAGGCTGGTTGTTGAGAAAATTTAGTGTGTTCAAAAATGGGATGACCTTGGAACCAAACTCTTCGTACCTCTGCGATGGTAGGGCATTGATGAGTAAGGTGTTCTCCCTCACAAAGCCTACAAGGAAACTTGAGTTTGTGTTTTGAATGATTAGTCTTTTCAATAGTGTCAACATGACTCGTAGTGGCTGACTGTTTTCCCTCAGCATGACCTACAAAGGATGAGAATTTGCCCCCAACATGAACTGCATAAGCTGAGAGATTGGGTCCAACATGACCTGTAGAGGTTGGGCGGGCTCCACCAGCATGACCGGCAGAGGTTGAATGGTTAGGATCAAAATTCTTTGCAGAGGTTGAGCGTGTGCCCCCAGCATGACCTACAGAGGCTAGGTGGTTGGGTCCAACATGACCTGTAGAGGTTGGACGAGGTTTCCCAGCATGAACTACAAAGCCTGGGTAATTGGATCCAACATGACCTGCAGAGGTTGGATGGGGAGGTTTAACTTGACCTGCAAAGGTTGAACGAGTGCCCTCAGCATGAACTGTAGAGGCTAAGTGATTGGATCCAACATGACCTACATAGTTTGGATAGGTGCCCCCAGCATGACCTCTAGAGGTTGGGTGGTGAGGTTCAACTTGACATGCATAGGTTGAATGGGTGCCCCATTGCTTTCAAATGTTCTTCCTATTCTTCCTTCTTTTACTCATTTTAGACTGTCGATTACTAGTATCAGTACTTTCACCGCAAGAGGTAGAAGGAGGAGGAGAAGCTACTACAGGTGAAGGGGGAGTAGTGTTTTGATGCCCTTGATATAAGGACCTTACTTGAGAAGCATAAGGAGCATTCATGATAGTTGGAGTGGAAAACAACCACACCCGTAGCCCTAGGGGTGAATCTAGGTAGATTCAAGGTGGCCATCAAAGGAACACCAACATTCCCTGCGAGAGGAAGCGTATAAGGAGTCCCTAGCAAGGGGGTCTCTCGGTTGGTGTCCATAGGGTTGTTAGCCATAGTTGTTGACTTAACCAACAATTGAGATCAACTGGTAACCAACAGTACAAAGAGCACACCACTAGAAAAATTCCTAAGTATCAAGACCATGAAAACAAAGGATGCCTTCCAAAGGAGATTCTGGGATGATGAGGGCCCATAACTAACCGGTGAAGGTCAAAAAGTAGTTACTTGACATCTCGTGAAGAGTTCTCAGGGTGCAAGCGCTGGAATCACCCAACCGCCCTCCCAAATTGTCAACTGAGGTTACCTTCAAAGTCTACCCTAGGAGCAATGGAAATAACCTTCCACTGCCACATGTGTAAGATCCTAGCAGACAAAATACTAAGGCTACCAAAATCACGGAGAAATTCTGGCTGAACAGTCGTCAGTCCAGCCGATGCACATGGGCAGGGTAGCTAAGCCTGAAACCTAAACAGTATCGGGCACCACATGGAGCTGGAAGTAGGTATTTAGTAAGTCCCCAATTGTGCAACAACTCTGGTGTATGCTTTATTGAGAAGATGAGGGGTATCTCCAACAGCTCAGTATCACACGACCTCGTGTTTGACTCCTGTGTGAGAGGAGCTTTTTGGTGTCTTTCTTAACGAAGTTGGATTTCCTAAAAGATAGGACATTATGTTTGAGTTTGAATTTTTGGGCAGTTAAGATATCCCTAACCCAAAACACTAGCCTAGAGTAGTGTGTGTCATCCCTACTAAACGCTCATTTTAAAGGGTTGTTGATTACTCAAAGGGTGGCGAAGGTGAAACCAATGGTGTTTTGCCTCAATGTCAAAACAATATGACTAAACAAAAGAGAAATTGAAATGCAAAAAGCAAAAACCACTTCTCTTTCTTTTTCAATCATAAACTTGAAAGCCACGAAAGAAAAACTTCTTTTTAATTTTTCAAGGACAGTAACATCCAACGCAATTTAGACCAAAACCCTAATCTATGTGCATAGAAAGCAACTATATGTTCTTTTTCTTTTTCTTTTATCAAATGCAAAAGAAAAAACAACCTATCAACTAATGCAAGCAAGTAATGTAAGCAAAGTAAATAGACAACTAATCTATACCCCATTAACAAACCCTAGGTTGCCCCAAGGCTAGATATAACCTCTCTTGGAAGGAAGTATTGTAAAGGTAAACAAGCCAACAACTTTGGCATGAGGAGGCCAAGCAATAAAACTGAAACAAAAGAGGGTCAGGAAGTCCCAAGAATCAATCTAAACCTGCAAACAGAGGCTGCTCAGCACCATGTCCAACAAGGTCAAGCCAAAGAAAGAGGTGGGGGGGGGGAGGAAGCAAAACAAACCTAAAGGCTTGAAAAGGGCTTGCAAAATAAATAAAGAGCACCAAAGAGAGGAAACACCACTTCCCAGGGATCATGCATAAACAACGGACCTACAAAGACCCATCAGACAGCCTTAAAGCATCCCAAACAAGCCCAAAGAAGGTGAAAAACCCCAAAAAATAGGGCATTCATGATTGCAATATAGTCAGTGTCGTGAATGGTTCACAGGTCCCCCTTAAGGGACGTCATGAATGCAAATGGAAATCATGACTGTGCAGTGCTGCACTCGCGAATGGGTGGGAAAAAGATAACAAAAGGTCAAAAGGAGCCTTAAACAGGTAGGGAAAGGGTCCTAACAGACTTGAAGGTTACTCCTAAGTTTCAATAAGGACTCAAACCTAAACATAAACTGGAAAAACCAAGGCAAGACCCCAAAACAAATAAGGCTTCCCCAACGGAGTCGCCAGTTCTATTATATAGGAAAGTGTTCCTGTGGCTAGGGGTTAAGAGGCCATCAACATACTAGGGTTGAAAGATAGATGCATACAGTTCTGTAAGTAAATGTAAACAAGATTAAGAGGTTAGAATGGTTCATACCTTAGTCAAATGAAGGTTGATCCAATCAGCCCTTCAATCCTCCTCTTGTTCCTCTTGCTCCAAGAGACCTGCAAAACAAATTATACCTTCCTCAAACCAACATGACCACATGTAAAGCAATATGAAACCCTAATCTGATTAACATAAACATCTGGTCATAAACAAAGATTCAATATACATTACACAATGATTGGAAGAGGAAGAGCATCACATCTTTATTAATCATGACAGGAGTACAAATATTACCTTCTCCGTAAGCTAGGCACCTCAGGAAACCTTGATATGGTTATGTTGTTTCTCTTCTCCAAGGAACTCAGCCTCCAAGATCTGCAACACAAGGAGACATCATCTAGGGAAAAGGTAGGGGGGATGAGAGTCCCAATTCCTATAGTATAACAATGCCAAAGTTCAAGTCCCCTCTCATGGACCTCTCTCCTTCTATTTATACATTTATGAATAGGTAGGGTCGAACAGGGGTCAGTTACAACTTCCCAATTCAGTTCCATAACCTCCCAAAACACCCCTAATTCGATATTTTTGATCATTTTATTATTTTTTACCACTACAGGATGTAACCACGGGTAGCATAAAGGCAAAGTCGCGAGTACAAAGGTGAAACGCGCAAGTTTGCTTAACAAAAGTCGTGAGTAGGTAAAAAATGCTCATTTTTAGGGCACTTATGGGCAATTTCAGGATTTGGTGTATTCTATAAAGTTTTCCCTTACTCAGATACCTTTCCAACGGTCTAGAGAAGAGGTCAAAGAGAGTTACATAAATCCAGATATGGCTCCTCCAATCTAGGTGTTTTTTCAGTTACTTTCAGTGACTTTTATGAAGTGTCGTCATAGAAATGTCGACATGCGACGAAAACATGGTAAAGTGGGCACAGGAAGGTAATGTGTCATTTTGGGCTATAACAACTTGTAAAGAGGATCTCAAAAGGATGGCTAATAAAGAGGATCTTAAAAGGATGGCTAGAAAAGAAGATATTCAAGACTTGAAGGAATTAATGAAGGAAATAAAACATAGCTTTATTCCTCATGTAGAGGATAAGGAGGGAAAAAAGGACTTATTTTAGTCACGTCTGGAGAAAATTGAAAAACAATTGGAGAGCAGGAAGTTGGAATCCTCAAAAGTTGATGATTCACTACAACATCATGGGTTCAATTTAGGTCCAAGGAACTACTTTATCCCCAAGATGGACATGATAAAGTTTGATGGAAAGGATCCAATCACGTGGATTTTTTAGATGGAGTAATTTTTTGATCTACACCAGGTGCCTACTTTGTAAAAGGTAACTATTGCATCCTAATATTTAGAACATGATCAATTTATATGGTACCAATGGATTTGTGACCTTAAAAATGACTCTATTATCTCTTGGCCTACATTAACAGAATAATTGATTGAACATTATGGGGATATAAATAGAAACACCTTCTTTAGCTAGTTGGTAAATCTCAAGCAAAAAGGTCCAGTTATAGAGCACATCAAGCAATTTCAGCAACTAAGTCTCGGAGTGAAGAATGTTTCAGAAGATAATTTGTTAGATCTATCTTTTTATTAGAACCTTGAAAGATAACATTCAACATGAGGTGCGTCTCTTTGAACCATCATCCCTAGAGAAGGATTTAATGATGTCAAGGAAGGTTGAAAGTAAAATATGGAAATGACTACTAGAAAGGCATTCTCCAACACATACAGAGAAATTAATGTTCCCTCTTCTAAACCACCACAAAGGTTTACACCCCAGCAACTAGATGAAAGAGGAGAAAAAGGACTGTGCTTTAATTGTG
The DNA here is from genome assembly GCA_001517045.1 of Pseudotsuga menziesii. NCBI lineage: Eukaryota > Viridiplantae > Streptophyta > Pinopsida > Pinales > Pinaceae > Pseudotsuga > Pseudotsuga menziesii. The sequence goes on from LPNX010966506.1 coordinate 462,507, forward strand.
ACTACAAGTATAGTAAGGGACATAAATACGGTGAGAATAAATTATTCTACATAGATTGTGAAGAGGAAGAACGAAAAAGAAGAGGCGACTTCAGAAGAAATAGAAGATGATACTTCATAAGAAATTATTCCGACCATATCTTGTCATGCATTGGTTGGAATTATAACTCTTCAAACTCTAAAGATTGAGGGATACATTAAAAAGAAGAAGGTAATAATGTTGATTTATTCCGGTAGTACTTATAATTTCATTCACTGTAAATTAGCCAAAGTTCTTAATTGCTTTGTATATCCAACACCAGAGTTTCAAGTAATGATTACAGATGGAGGAACTGTAAATTGCTCAAGGAAATGCCATAATATCAATCTGTCTATGGGGGAATATGTATTGAATAGTCCAATGATTGCTATCCCAATGGGTGGTGCTGATGTTGCCTTAGGTGTCCAATGGTTACAATAAAGAACAATGGCATTTTACTTTCAAAAAAATTTCATGGGAAGGAAAAGAATATGAGTTAAATGGTATCACAAGAAAACCAAGCAAGGTGATAAGCTCAAATGGTATGAAAAAGTTGTTAAAAAAGGGACATCAAGGTGTAGTTGCACAATTATGCTCATTAGATGTTCAGACCTCAATGTTCCCTATCTCCCCATACCTCCAAAGGGTGATTAATAAGCAGTCCAAGGTATTTTAAGATATTCCCAAATGTATTCCACTTATTCGAGACTTTGATCATGCTATCCACTTAATTCCATGCAATGTTCCTCCTAACATTAGACCTTATCGATATCCCTATATCTAGAAGAGTGAAATTGAGCGTATGGTTGCTAAAATGTTAGAGGATGGAATAATTAGGCCTAGCTAAAGTTCTTACTCTGCACCAGTGGTAATGGTACCCAATCCAGATGGATCATGGCGTATGTGTCCTCATTATAGAGAGATCAACAAGATCACCATTAAAGATAATTTTCCCACTCCTGTCATTGATGAATTGTTAGACGAATTACATGGATCACTTGTCTTCACAAAGTCGGATCTTTGTTCTGGGTATCATTAGATTCGAATGAAGGATGAAGACATCCCCAAAACAACATTTAGAACTCATGAAGGTCACTACGAATTTTTGGTCATGCTGAATTCTATTTCCAGGTCTTTCCTTAGAAAAATTGTGCCGGTATTATTTGATGATATACTAATCTATAACAAGTCTTGGGAAGAACATGTTGACAGGGTACTACAACTACTAAAGGAGCAAGAATTGTACACAAAACCCTCAAAATGTTTCTTTGGGATAAAGGGGGTAGAGTATTTGGGTCATATTGTATCTCATGAAGGTGTCAAGGTAGACCTTAACAAAAATAAATACATGATGGATTGACCGATTCTCGAAACCCTGAAGAATCTTCAAGGATTCTTAGGTCTTATAGGGTACTACCACAAGTTTGTTTGAAACTATGGAAGAATAACAACTCCTATAACAACGTTAGTAAAGAAGGAGCATTTTCTTGGACTCCAGAGGCAACTCAAGCTTTTCAACAACTCAAAGAGGCCATGTGTAAAGCTCTTGTTTTGGAGACACCAGACTTCACAAAAACCTTTATTGTGGAATGTGATGCTTCATGAAATGGAATTGGAGCTGTACTAATGCAAGAAGGACACCCTATTTCCTTCACAAGTCATCCAATCAAGGGAAAGAACTTTTAAAAGCCCATTTATGAGAAGGAAATGTTGGTGATACTACATGCCTTGAAGCAATGGAGCCCCTACCCTATAGGGATACATTTCAAGGTTAAAATTGATCATGATAGCCTTAAATACTTCTTGGAACAAAGGCTATCTTCTGAAGAGCAACAAAAATAGGTGACAAAGATGTTGGGACATGACTTTGAAATCATCTATAGAAAGGGGAAGCAAAATGTTGTCGCATATGCACTCTTCAGGAAAGATGAGGATGTTGAAGCACTACTCTATGCTATCTCGATCATCCAACCAGATTGGATAGCCGAAGCAAGGGACGAATGGAAAAATGACAAAGAAATATGGACATTTATTCAAAAGGTGCAGCATGATCCCAATGCCTCTAATACATTTAGGCGGAAATATGACTTGCTATGGTACAAGGATCGCTTATATCTTGGTAAGAGTTCCCAACTCAAGCAAAAGGCACTTTTTGAATTCCACTCCTCACTGATAGGACGACACTCAAGTTTCTTAAAAACCTACCATAGGGTAAGAAAGTTTTTTTTTGGCATGGTCCTAAAACCAATGTTCAAAAATTTGTGATATAATGTTTGGGTTGCCAACAAAATAAAGTGGAAACAATTAAGACCCCTGGTCTCCTACAACCACTTTCCATTCCAAGCCAAAGGTGGACAAAGGTATCGATGGATTTTATCACAGATTTACCAAAGTATGAAGGAAAGAGTGTCATCATGGTGGTTGTTGATAGACTTACTAAATATGCACACTTTTGTGCACTATCTCACCCCTTCAAAGCAAGCACGGTCGTCAATTCTTTTATGGAGACAGTCTAAAAACTACATGCTACTCCAAATATTATAGTAAGTGATAGGGATCCCATTTTCACTGGAAATATTTGGACTGAATTATTTTCTTGTTTGGGTACTCAACTGGCTCATAGCTCATCTTGTCATCCTCAATCTGATGGACAAACAGAGATCGTAAACAAATGTTTGGAAGGGTATCTTTGATGTTTTGCAGTTGATAAACAAACACAATGGGTCAAGTGGTTACCCTTGGCAGAATGGTGGTATAACACTTCCTTCCATACATTAGCAAAAATGACCCCATTTATGGCACTTTATGGCTATCATCCACCATCCATCACATCTTCACCAAGAGACTCCTATAAGGTTCAAGCAGTGGAAGACCACATGAAGCATCAACAACAAGTTCTTCAACTCTTAAAGGACAACCCAAATCTAGCACAAAATTGAATGAAACAACAAGCAGATCAACACCGCAGTGAACAAAGCTTTAATGTGGGGGATTGTGTGTTTTTAAGACTACATCCATACAAACAGATGTCCTTGAAGAACACCAAGAAGGATAATAAATTATCACCTAAATACTACGGTCCCTACAAGGTGTTAAAAAAGATTGGTAGTATGGTCTACAAATTGGAACTACTTGCATCTTCACGAGTCCATCCAGTTTTCCATGTTTCCCATTTAAAGAAGGTAATCGGTGACAAGCTACAAGTTCAAACGATATTACCATAATTTGATGGGGAAGGAAAAATCGTCTTGGAGCATGAAGAAATCATTGAAATAAGAAATTGACAGCTTCTAAATCGATCAATTCTAGAGTATCTCATTAAATGGAAGAACTTACCCGCAAAAGATTCAACATGTGAAGATTAGTCCTTTATACAACAACATCCAGAACTACTTCAACGTCAAGGATGACACTTTTTGAAGGGGAGGGGCATGTTAAGCCCTTAATGATGGCACATTACCCCATATAGTGTGGCACATTACCCACTATATTGTAGTGCATTACATATTATTTATGTCGGCTTGGGACTCTTAGTTGTTATTGTACACCTTTGTCTCCTATATATAGCAATGATATATTCTCATTTTAGTCATTAGTGTATCTTATATTGTCTTGTGTACTTAGTACATTATGTAAGGAGGTTCCTCCCTCGAAGATGATTGATATTTATCTCTATTCTTCATTGTTAAGGCATGCATTACTCTCTTATTGTCTATTTCTGCTCTTTTTATGCTATTTCTGGGACTTGGTTGCATAACATAACATGTATACCTTGTAATTTTAGGTTACATGTACATTAATATTAAAATTTAATAAACATTGAGACATGTTTTCTTAGGAGCAATTTAGAGTGTTAAATGACAGAATGAAACCATGCAAAAATGCGTGCAAAAGTGGGACCAATTAGAGCATAATCCATAATGCATAAGTTTGGCTATAACAAAAATTACGCTACCTTTTGGATAACTCTCCTAAGAATCCCACACATGCATAAAAAAATGTTGTTCCAATCATTAATGCTAAAAATGATATATTTTTGACATTGGTCTTGGGATGTGGTAGAGGAAAATAAAGTTATGGGAATTCTTAAAATATTTTACAAGTATTCACACTTATGCTCAAGTTGAGCTATAACAAAACATGGAGGAAGTGAAAGTGTGGTAGATAAAGAAACATAAAGTTGGGAAAATGATAATTTTATTTTGGAGAACAAAGAGGCAAGGATGATGCAAAAAATTCAATAAACAAGATCATAATATTCAATTCTACAATCCATATTTTCGGTTTGTGTAGTTGACAAGGCCCGTTTTGTACAATTTCATATCTAAACTTAATTTAGAATATATGTATGTAAGACAATTTAATTGAGATTAATAAAGGATTTGTCTCAAACAAAATCACTAATAGTGTTTTGAAAAATAAAAAAATATATGCATTATCTTTATGATGAAAATGGCCAAACTTGCACAAGATTCTTGGAGCGCCGATATATATATATATATATATATTAGTTATGTGTTTTCCTTTGGCTATCTATTGTAATAATGAGGATTCCATTAATTACAAGCTGAGTGATTCAAAGGACTAATAATGTGGTCAAATAATAAGCATATATTAGATATCAAAGTTGTAACCATATCATAATGTGTAACACAAAAACACATAGCATTACCATTGCAATAAAACAACTATATATCCACATGTTAGATGCTTTTAAAGAGATGGAATATGAAATCACTAAAAAAGAGAAATGCACACATTTTCTTAGGTTCATTCAATGTTTATTGTTTGCTTTTCAAAATTGTCATTAAGCCACATATTTGCAATTAATCTTACTAATAAGTCCTTAATGCCATTATATTTTACACCCATAACATGTGACTAATTGTGTTAGTATTTTATAAATCCAAAAGGAGAAAAAAATATAAGAAAGAGAATGAAATTCTGTGATTTTAGGATCTCAAAAGATTAAGCATGGAAACAAAATGTGGTGTCAAATCTCATATTGACAAGGATCAACAATGCTCGTAACCCATGAAATCAAGTGAAGATTTAGAAAGACAAGGGTCCAAGCTTCTTTGGGAAGCTTTCATTAATGGACACTAACAATGATGCATGCATCAATATTATGGTGGGATTATCGAAAGGTGATCTATATAATGGATTTAATGTTGTGGAATGGTACAATACATCAAGAAACATATGAGAGCTACAATATATAGAAATTATTTTAGTCTTTTTATGACAAAGGTAAGTATTGAAATATGGACTCTAAATCATAGTTCACATTTCACATCCTTCTTCATATAATACAAAAGTTATAATATTCATTGATAAATCAAGAATCTTCTATAAAGACATTGAAAAGACCTAAAAAAAATTAATCCTTCTTCTAAAATTTTATAGTTATTCATTTATAACAAGTAATTTCAAAAGTTTACAATTTTTTTTGAAAGGATGATTGTTGGATTATTTTTTTAAAAAGGGTTTGGACCTCTTGGAAGGACTGGAAAAGTTCAATTTTGATCTAACCGGGACTAGTACTCCTAATCCTGGAAATGAAACTTCACCTTCTAAGTTTCATTTTAAAGAAAAATAAGACTTGTTTTGGTTCATCACGGGAAGTCGTACTCGGATCGTGGAAATGCGGTGCGACACTCGCGCCCACGCTTATCATTTTTCAAAGTTCAAACAAAGGGAAGGGGAGGAAGAGCAGAGCAGCACGCGGAGTTGCTGCACAGACAGATTCAAAATTTGCCCCCTCTCCATCTCTGTATGGCCATCCGTGCAGTCTTAGGGTTTATATTCTCCCGAGTTTGATCCATTTCAAGCCCGTGATGTTCTTTGTGGCTCTGAATCTGAATTTGAATTTGAAACAATCAAAGGGGAGAAAGGGGGTGAATTTTAATGAATGGCAAAGCACGGTCGCGAGCTCTTTTCCCCTCCAGAGGATGCGATATCGAGAGCGCGCTTCTCCCTTCACTCTAACAAACTCCTGGTTTCATCTTGGGATTCTGTAGGAATCTCCTCCTCCCTTCCTTTCCTGTTTATTACGTGGTTCGTTAAATATGCTCGTAATGCAATGCATTTGTACTTTTTGATATCCACCCATCTTTGCTGTGGAGTCTGTAATGTGTGATTGTGTGATTTGCAGAGTGTTAGAGTCTGTAATGTGTGATTGTGTGATTTGCAGAGTGTTAGAGTCTGTAATGTGTGATTGTGTAATTTGCAGAGTGTTACGCTATACGACGTAGACGAGAATGTGGTTAGAGTTAAATTTTCACACCCCACTCAGCCCTTGGACTGCTGCTTTCTCGATGATTTCAGTGGATTGAGTGGTGGCTCAGATGGCACTGTCATGAGGTATTTATGTATATATTTATTTATTTCCAACTGATTTTCACATTTGGTAATTGAAATTGTCATGTCCCTAAACACAAAAACATCCATACACTCTACCAAAAATCATTATAATACTTTCTGCTCCATAGAGTTCAGGGGTGTTTTCTGTTCATTGACAACTCTGTTTCATTTCAAAGCCTGGATGAATCTTGGAGTGCCTTAAATAGCTAATTTTTCTCTGGAATATCTACATTGAGTCAACGAGTTGCATATGCGAATATCCATTTTGTTTAACAGTGTGAGGCTTGTGTAAAATTACTGTGAGGTATACCAATATTTGATTGGCATTTTAGTTTCTGTACTGGCATACTAGAATGCATTGAAACACTGAACGCTTAGCTTTAAAAATAATCAACCATTGGCAACGAAATGACAGGGAGCACTGAATTTAGGAATTCTGTTACGAAACACTATAGTCAACGAAAAACCCCTAGCCATCTGCGAAAACCTTAGCCTTCTCCTTCTGTGCTTCCATGGCCACCGCCGCCCCAGGCTGCAGCAGCATTCAAGGCTCTTGCGGGTGCTGTTGCAAGAAGATCAAAACCTTGATGAAGTGGTTTGGTGACCTGATTTGTAAAGGGATTGGAGACTTCGCTTTGCTTGATAGTGAAATCTGGAGTCCCTGTGAGTAAAGCTTTTATGTTTGCAGAAAATGTTCTTATAGCGAAATTTATTGGGACTTCGGTGATTCCCAAGGCTCTTGAAGCATGGCTAAAGGTCCATTGGGTGCCACTGATATAAGGTTCGATAAGTCATTTTTATCGAGGGAAGGGATTTAATCATTTCTTTTTGAACACAAGGAAGACAGGGACAAAGCCTTATTAGGGGGCTCTACCTCAATCACGGGTTGCTAAACTTCGACCTAGGAGATGAAGTGGCAACAATGGTTCCCGTTTGCATCCATCTTCCTTTCACTCCTTTGATTCTATGAGAGGATGAAACCCTGAAAGTAATCAGCGACATGCCAGGGAAGTATACAGGGAAATTTGTGTAGAAGGTGACCTAGAAAAGGGACTCCTAGAAGCCCTCAGAATTTAGACAGATTAGGTTCATTGTCCAAAAGGTGGATTATGAAGAAATCTCATTTGAGTATAATTGAACCCACGAATATGGCCATTCTTCCGAAAGACTGTCCAAACAAAGTAGAGAGGGGTTTCAAATAAGTCACGAAAAACAAAAAATAGAAGCAACCGCAGGCCCATAGAAACAGTAACAGGCAACTGAAGCTGAAAACATAAACTCAACACTGAAGAACGAGTAGCAATAAGAACAAAGTCCCCCAGGTCCAACAAGAAATGCACAGGATAATGTGATCCCAGAAATGGAGACAGCAAATCAAGTTTCTGAAGAAGGACAAATCTCCCCTCTATCCAAGATTTTTTTTTGAGAATGCCCCTCTCCCAAAAGCTGAATGTTCTATGTTTCAAAACTCCTCAAAGCTCCCTTGCCCTCCTCTGCTGCGTTTGAATGAAGAGTGGCCAGCCCTCTTCCTAGGGGAAAGGAAAACTAGGAAAGATATGGGGAGGAAATTGAGAAAGCGGGGTAGAGAGGAAGAAACAACTAAGAATAAGGCCATGGTATTCCAGTCTACAACAAAGTAGGTCTTTGCATTGGGGAAAATTTTCCAAACTCAATAAAACATGAAAATGTTATCTTTGAATTGCAAGGTTTCGGGAATCCTAGGCCCTAGAGAGAAGAAAATATTGACTCTTCTAGTCAAGAATACAAAACTAGCAATGGTTTTGTTGCAAGAAGCTAAGCTAATCTCAAACGCCTTTTCCAATCTAAAGAGTTGGATTCAGAAGAAAGCAAATTTCACTAAAAGGCAGGGCAGGGGTCTCTCAATGGTTTGGGAATCCTATAGGACCCACTTCTCTTCATGATCAAGAGCGAGATCAAGTCAGACCATTGGACAGCTTTGCACTATGAGGTAATTCAATCGAATATTTTTTTTTAAAGTATTTAATGTTTTCTAGTAATCAAGCGCAAAAAAGAAATGTTTTTCTTTATTATTTAAAATTATCTCTCTCCCTCCCAATAAATGGAATAATTACAGGGAATTCTAACTTGGTTTTATTAACAAGGAAAAAAAAGGAGGATCCAAAGGGCAATACCCTTGTAGATAAATAGTTGAAGATTTAATTTGAAAGTATGGCTTCCAGGATGTCAAACCTAGAAAAGGAAAACACACCTGGACTAATAGAAGGATATGATTTGGCTTCAGTGCACAATGCTTTGATTGTTCCTTCATCAAGACTCATTTTTTAGTGACGGGCTATTTTTTTTTCCTCTTCACCCTATTAGCCATCTATGATCTAAAACCTGTCGCCTTAGAAGTAGTATCTTTGGAAAATTATAGCACCATTCCCTTCAGGTTCAACTCAACTTGGCTAGATCAACAATAATTTGATGACCTATTGTTTATTTCTTGGTTGGCTTTGATATATATGGAGCCAAAGCATAAATTTTGGAACAAAAAGTAAATCGTTTCAAAACTAATATTAAGGATTTGGTTAAATCAATATTCTTGATCTAGGACTCTCAAGAGAACAATGGGAAGAAAGCTTGTAGAAAGTTGAAGAACATTTTTGTGATATATCCTATATTGGTTCCTAGAGAAGATGATGAAAATTGGAAGCAAAGGTCTTGATCGTTATGATTGAGATCAGGATATGAGGATACATAATATTTCCTCTCCCAAGCAAATAAAAGAAAGATAAACAAACAATGTCTCTAAAATCTTTACCTTGGATGGAGAAAAAATTACGGAATTTCAACAAATCTCTAAGCAAGATTATGTTGTAAAACTTGGTAGATAAAAGATAGAAACCATTAACAACTTAAATCCACTTCAACCAATTAATGTTTGAACTTGATATTTCCAAAAAAGGATTGTCATGCTTTGTTATCCTATATTTCAAAAATAATTTCACTTGCATAAAACAAGATCTTATTCCATTTGATCAAGGTTGAAGAAGTAGGGGAAATAATGAACCTTTACAAAGCATTAAGTTTGAATGGGTTTTGAGCCAAAGTACACAAAAAATACTAGCCGATCATCAAACGAGACCTAATCAAAATGGTGGATGAAGCATGAGTGATAGGTAGAGTATGGGGATAAACCCTAACTTCTTGGATATGATTCCTAAGTATGTAAATCCAATAGAATTTAATATATTTAGGTCAATCTCCCTATGCAATGTCTCTTACAAAATTTTCTCCAAGATTATAGAAAGGTGTTTAAATCCCTTCCCGCTAAAGTGAATCTTTGAAGATCGAGGTGGATTTGTACCAAAGAAAACCATATATGACAATATCATATTAGTCTATGAGTTCATTCACTTCGCCAGATATCTTGATAGAAAAAAATGGTTATAAAGTTGGATATGTTCAATGCCTTTGACAGAGTACATCATGATTTTGTTCTCAATTTTAAATTTGGATTTTTGGAAGAATTATCTCATGGGTTAAGGGATGTAGTTGTTATCCATGGATTTCCTCTGGATGACTAGCCCAACAAAGTGGGTATTTCTGTTGGATGCTGGAATGGTATTGGGTCATTTTGGTCTTCATTGAGCATTTTATATGATGCCCTTGGTTCATTTGATCTCCTTTTTATTACTAAGACCCATGAGAGCCTTGTTAGGCCACTTCCAGACATAAAACTAGATTTTTAGGTGGGGTCCAATGTTCTGGCATAGTAGCATGTCTGGTGAGAGATTCACTTTAGGGCGGGGTCTCTTTGGTAGTAGTAGATGAGTTCGCCATGTTCATGTGGGTCCAAATCAACAAACTTTCCCCTGTTCTTAGAGATGTTTACATAGTAGTTTGTTTATTTCCCCACAACCTTGTCTCAGTTTGTGGTTCATGGTGAGTCCGATGGTCACCCTTTCTTGGATTTAATATTTGGAATTACCTAATATTCAATAGTGGAGGAGGTCATCCTTTTGGGCGATTTCAACACCTCCACCAGAGCTCTTCAAATCCCTTTACACGACCACTCTGAGGATGTGTTTTGTGTTCAGGAGATTGATCCAGCTTCAGTGGGGCTTCATTGATCATCTGATGATGCTTTGGGACCTCTTGTAGGATATGGCTCAACTTGGAGAATCTCATGAGCTCCTGATCCTTAGCGACCTTCCCTGTTTCCCGTCTTCCTGCTTCTTTACCTGCCAACCTCATGGTGGGAGTGCGAGTGTAGTGGATACATCCTTTCCAACCATGACCTACTCCCATTTATTCATCATTTTTCAGTCACTCCCATCCCCTTGGACGACCATGCTCTCTTGTCCTTCTCCCTTCAGATTGACACCCCCCAACCTCGCCGCCTCCCCCTCTGGGCCCACCCCTGATCACTATTCTCTTTGCCAAGGGTGACCCCGACACCTTCACTTCCACTCTTCTCTAGATGCTCCCTTTTGAGCCTCACTTTGCATCCCTTACATCCTTTGACAAGTACGCCTGTCTTTCATCCATCATATGGGAGGCCACCCTTAAAACTTATCCCCACTCAACTCATTGTGCCTCTCATTCCTCAAAATTTGGGTCCCACACCATGAACTAGTTGCACGATAAAGACTGCAAACGCCTCCACAACCAACTTCGACGTGCCTTCTCTCATGGTCACCCCTCATAACCTCACCTTAAAGCCTCCTATCGTCGGCTCTTCCCCCACAAGAAACGCCTCTTTATCTCCTATTGGAGATGAGAGCTATAAGTACCTTCCTTATCCACTCCCATAAAAAAATATGGCATACAGTCTTCCCTCGCCACTCCCATCTCCCTTTTGATCTTGATCCAAATTCCTTGTTCACCCATACCTCCTCCCCCAATGATATCTCGAGATAGCCCTTCATTTAGGTTATGTCACCCCCCTCTTCATGCTTCTTATTCACTTCACATGACATTCGAGAGGATGTCCTGGTCATGAGCTTTAGCAAAGCTGCAGATGAGGAGAGGGTTTCTAGGGAGAGCTTTTCAAGCATGGCCTCCATGCACTGGGTTGTTACATAGTCGATTTGTTTAACCATGTCAGTACAGGCTTCCTAGAACCTTGGTCACACCATATTATTCATCTGATCCACAAATCGGGCCCTAGTGTAGATCCCAATAACTACAGAACAATCATGGTTGGCCACGCTTTCCAAGGAGCTTGAGAGGAGAAACCTCAGAGCCAAAGGAGAGGCAGGATTTAGATCGACATCCCAGACCATTGATCACATTCTCACGCTTCGAACCATCATTGAGGAGGCATGTGATTGCTCTTCGAAAGTTTATTGTTGTTTTGTAGACTTTCGAAAAGCATTCGATTCCATCCCTAGAGTAGCATTGTTCTAAAGGCTCAGAGACATTGGCATCTCCGAGACCCTTATGACCACCGTTATGAGATTATATGAGTTCGTTCTTGGTTGCCTTTGCACCGCCCATGGGATGTCAAACTTTATCAACCACAATTGGGGTCAAACGGGTTGTCCTCTAGCCCCTACTTTATTTGGGATATACATTGATGAGCTAGAGTCCTTCTTCTAAAACTTATACTTTAACACTCCCTCTTCAGGCTTGGAATACAATTAAAAACATTAGCAAAAACATTCTTCAGATGCTCCTCTTTGACAAACACCGCTTGAACCAAGTAGGGCTCCATCAAGCTGCCTCGTAACCCTCGTAAAGGTGTAACTCCCAAGTTGAATTCCCGAGTTCGTAGATTCTACCTCCTTGAATTCTCAAATCACTGATCTTCCGGAGTAAATTATTGGACAACAATCCACATGCATATCTGGTAATCACGTTATTAAGGAATAATTCTTGAGATCCACAAATTCCTAAATTATCTAGGCAACAATCCATGTTGAGCATCACCTACACTTGATCCCTTCCTTGTCTGCTAAGTGTGGGTCGCTTAAATCATGAAAGAATCATCTCTTTTTATTGTCCTCTTTTTGATTAGGCACAAGGGTAGAGGCTTCTCTGTTACATAAAAAAAATGCTGATATAAAGTTGGACATCAAATGTACCTATGGAAATATCTCCACCTGATGAGTCGTCAAGGTACCTAACTAGGGTGCTTGCTAAGTTCTCTAGGAATGTATTTTGGATATGAGGCTTATCCATGCCAATCTTATATATGCTAAAAATGAACGTGTAAACCCAACTGCCGAAACAAGCACATTGCTGAAAAGTAATCTTGCTGGAAATAATGTAACTTATGAAAATAAAATCTTTTCAGATGATTTTAAAATGAAGGAAAAGATGAAACCTATATCTGCCCCCTCTTCTTTTGGGACTTCAAAAATTTACCTCCTTTTGATAGAAGTTATACTTGTGCACACTGTTTGAAGATAAATAGTAATTCTGCAAATTAGGTGCATATTTGTTTTCAATGCAATGAGTATAGGTCTTTGTTTTCAATGCAGTCAGTACAGGATTTTGTTTTCAATGCAGTCTATATTTCTAATGGCGGCTCTGTTCAGATTGTTGTGGTGGCTCGTGCAATATTTTTCAACAACAAGCAGTTGCTTTCTTCAATCAATGGCGTCACTTTCCTATGGATAGTTGATATGGGTCAATTTTCTTTCTAGTGGTTATGGCTGATAAATTAGAGCTTGGCAATGTTATCCACTAAGTGGCACTTAGGTGGATTTCCAGTGAGCAGCTGAAGTTGTGAACAAGTCACTTATTCATTATCAGTACTCAGAAGTTCAGAGGTCTCCTCAGGGCCAATTCTTGGCCCATTTTTGAATTTTTTTACATGTTCATACCCCTCGAGGATACTGTAATAAAGTGTCGTAGCATGATGAAAGTATGTAACAGACTTGGATTTCCTAGGACCTAAACATTGAGTCGGCTATTCCATGGTGTTTTTTCCCTTGTTAATTATATATACATTTTAGTATTATATAATTTTCGAGTTTTTCACCCACTCCTCCAAAGCTGGAATGGTCCCCTGGTGTATGGGCCTTACAAGTTTATTAAAGTCTGAGTGCCAATGTATATTACCATGCTAGGCACTATTTTGAGTCATTATGAACATGTATTAGGTCCCCCATAGTTTTTTTTTTAATTTCCGAGATTAAAAAAATTTCTCGTAAAAAAGGGCAATTTTTTAACAAGTTAAATGTAAAAAATCAAAGTGTCATCAAAGTGTGGCTATGGGGCCAAATTTGCCATGGAGGTGCTCATTTTCAAACTTGGAGCACCCACTATACCCCAAAACCCACTTTCATAAGTATTTGAGTGTTTATTTATCACTTAAATAAATTGTTCTCTTTAAAAGGCAAAAAGTGAGTAAAAAATATAAAAAATAGAAAATATGGAGAAAAATCAACTTCCTATATCAGTGGGAACTTGTCCTAGACATGTTCGAAGCTAACTAAGGATCAAATCGGGGAGCAATTGAAGACAAATTGGCTTCATTCCTTTCATATCCAAGCAAATCGAGTTTGTCCAAGATTAAGAGGGGCACATTCTCCTTCATGAAGGCGCATTCTCTAAGGTGGAAGCTGATTATTGGATGGGGATGAATCCAAGGATGGAGTATTGAACCTCTGCTCTTGTAATTCTTTCATTGTTGCACTTTTTTGAATAATATTGAGGCTTTGGAGGTCCATTGGTGCATGTCTACTTTGTGAATGGTGTGAACTTAATGAGGTAGCATTGTTCTAGTCTTTTCATGCTTTGCTTTTAATTGGTAAACAATTTGGCTTAGAGGGTTTTCTATAACACATAGGGCAAATATTTGAGCCTTTCAACTTATTTGCTTACTACTTTGCTTTTAGAGATTTGAGAGTAGCATGCTCTATTAAGTTATATTCTATGCTCTTTTTAGTTTCTAGTTGTGAAGTGTACCATATTTAATATTGTTTTTTGCAAGTGTGAATAAGCTTTTTAGGTTACTCTTTGGAGCAAGGGGCGGAGCAAAGTTGCATCTCCCTCTTCTTCAAATCTTGGATGAATAGCACTTCTTGTTCCTATTGGCGACCTTAGATCTCAACAAGATTCAAAGCTTGAGCAAGGTTCTTCTTTTTCATCTTCAAAACTTAAACTTCTTTCTTGGTTACTTGGTTTCTTCCTTTTTGCTTAGCAAGTTTTAGATCTACAAAGCTTCATTTTATACTCTACATGTTATGGATAGTTACTAGATCTGAAATACTTTAAAGCTCTATTCAGCATAGATCTAGTTTAGTTTCTTTTAGTACTTATAACCATAATTTTTCCAAATACTTTAAAAGTGCTAAATAGGTATGTATTTTGTATTTTATTTGGACTAATCCACTAACTTGGAATATTATTAGTGTGCTGGTTTTTTGCTTTTGCATATTAGGAAAGTGGGAGCATTGAAGATTTTTGAAGAGTTGGACCATCCAAAGGAGCCACTTTCAACCCTTTTCTCTTCTCCTCTTCATCCAAACCTTTGTAAGCCTTTTGATCCTATTTTTCAAAGGATCAAAAGCATTCCTTTTTTCAAAAGCACTTTGTAACTAAAAATAATAAAAAACAAGTGGGCTATAAAGCTCCCACACCCCTCTTCCCCCATTGGGACACCACTTTGAAATTTACTCGATCCATCTGGTGACACCATTGTCTGTAAACCCCACAAGGTATTCCACAAGAAGAAACTCAGAAGGTTTATGTGATCTCATTCATGAGCCTGAAAGGGCTTATCGAAGGAGATTGTATAGACTAGCTTCTCGTAGGATCCTTGAAAATTTAGGATCCAAGTCCATTTCAGACATCCATTTCTTATTTGAAAACAATAATAGTAATAACTTGTCTGTTGAAATGGATGACTTCTTTAAACCCCTTGACTTCTCTTAGATAGCAGGTCAGTCTCATGTGACCCGACAAGGCCATTGAAAAGCTTCCAACCTTCCAAGGGAACACTGCCATCAATGCCACAACTCAGTTGAAGAGTCTTTCAAAGAGTTTTCTCAGTTGGGTTTGGGATGTCGCTCAAAAGCATGATGATGCCTATATGAAACTCTTTGCTTTGTCTTTAGAGGGGGATGCCTGTGACTGGTTCACAAACCTTGATGATAATACTTACAAAACCTATGATGAATTTGTGAAAGGTTTTAAGGAGAGATGGGGGAAGAAAAATGAACCTTTACATCGATTGGTAACCTTCCATACCATCAAAAGAAATGAAAATGAGACCATGGAGGAGTTCAACAAGAAGTTTAGAGATTTGGTGACAAGTATTCATGCTGATTTTAAGCCACCCGACAAATCTATTTTGGTTTATTACATCGAAGCATTAAGTGGGGAAATGAGATATCAGTTGAGGGATAAAAAACCTGACACCCTTAAAAAAGCTTTAGTGATGGCCATCAAAATTGATAGGAATATGCAAGCTTTAGGCAAATCAAATATTCTTGGTTTCACAAAGGCCCTTGGTCCCTCCAAATGGCATGGACCTAAAGAGAAGGCTCCATTAAATCAAAGTCAGGATGCTTATGATAAGAAAATAAGAGAAATGAATGAAAAAATGGGAAACATGGAGGCTAATTATGTAGCTCAATTGAAAAATATGCAAAATTGAATGATAACCATGGAGAGGTCCCAATCTAATCAAAAGAATTTTCCACCTAAGGGCAATTGAGTTTAAAAGAAAGCTCCTCATCAAGATAATAGGCTTCCTAATCGGCTAGAGACAACTAATATGGTTGAAGAAGTTCCTCCTTTTTGTAGACCTTGTGATATATTCCATGAAGAATCCACTTGTTTTATATCCTGTCAGATCTTAAAACAAGGGATTCCTGAGACAAGCAACAATGAAGGATTTTCAAGAGAGCCCGATTTCATCAATGCGATAATCCAGGTTCACCCCATTTCCAAAGAAGCTTGGAAGCAAGCGAGGGATATATTCAAGAGATAGATAATTTGACCAATAATTATGGTACTATGCCTACATTAGAGCAAATCCAGGAGATGCCCAAATTCGAAGGACTCACCTATCAAAGAAGAGATGATATTGGAACTTCAAGGAATAATCGTTATATGCCTAAGGTAATAACTCATGATTTTAATTATGTAAATGTTGATATGGGTAGTTGGTTTGAAAAGGTTAAAATATCGATACCTGTAATTGAAGTACTTAAAATTCCATAGCAGAAAGAAAATTGATGAAAGTTATAAATCCTCCCCCTCCTAAGAAAGTAACCTTTGAAAAGACTCAAGAAAAGCCTTCTCCAACGAAAAGAAGATCATCCTCCCTTTTATGTATCCTTGAGATACGTGATCTTCTTCTACACAACTGTATGTTAGATTTTGGGTCTTCATCCAACATAATGACTAAAAAGGCTATGGAAAAATTAAATCTAAGAACAACTAGTCTTTATCAGAATGTTTGTGCCATGGACTCTAGAGAAGTTGATGTGGTAGGCATCATCCTAAATCAACTAGTAAAATTCGCAAAGTACCCTGATATTCATGTAACCATGGATATTCTTGTAATCAATGTACTATATAAGTGGGACATGCTTTTATGAAGGAAATGGGCTGCTACTTTGGAGGTTGGATATAAATGGATTGGACCTATGCCACAATTTTTTCATCAGAAGTTTCGCTTGTGAGATTGCATAGTGAAAAGGAAAAGAAGCATCATGTAAAAAATCCCAAGAAACCCTTAAATGAGTATGTTTATAATACAAATCATAGTTACATATATTGGTGATATATTGTCGACATCGTGATATATCGTGAGTCAAAAGAGCCGGCGATATATCGCCACCAAAATATCGCGATAAATTCCGAATATATCGCGATTCGATGGAAAATATCGGCCTGCTGACAAAAAAATGGTTTTTTTCGCCATAAAGAGGCCGTGGACGAGTTTTTCCGGTTCATTTGCACTTTGCAGCTTGGAGGAAGTGGAGCACTGACGTCTTGGGCAATTTTCTACAAGAGAGGAATGGGGCAAACCATCAAGCTTCCATTGCCATCTAATCAGGTATGTATTCTTTGAACTTTCATTCTTTTTCTTTTTGCTTGAGATTTGTTGGTTAATGTAGATTTAGTGTAGGGTTTAGGTTTAGATTTAGTGTAGGGTGTAGATTTGCCATTACAATCATAGCCTATAGGGTTTTATCCTTTTAGGTAGGCCACCCTCCATTTCTTTAAATGTTTTAATAATTTCATTGTTTTCAAAATTTTAAAGAAGAACATTTTAAAATTTATTCATTTTTGTTTGTTTGTTGTGGCATAGGTGACACAATGCCAAAGCCATTGGATCCAATGTGGGAGTATGGGCAGCCAATTGACCCTAATAATCGGCAAAGGTTGAATTGCAAACTATGTGGGAAGGATATTTATGGTGGAATTAGCCGCTTGAAATACCACCTTGCCAAAATTGTTGGGTATGAAGTGGATGTTTGTCTTGCTGTTACCCCAGAAGTGATGCGTATTGCAAACCAATCCATTCTTGACATGGCTAAGAAGAGGGACGAGAAGGAGGAATTCAGAAATGAACTTGCATCTAGAACACAGTCACGAACCATGGGAGCCACAAGTGACATGCATTCCTTCTCCTCATCTACACGACCCCCACATTCCACTGTGCCTTCTTCAACCTCACCTTATGTGGCATCGTATTCGAGGCAACCTTCTGTTCGAACCATGCTCAAACAAAGGGAGAAGGAAGAGGCGGATAGAGTTGTGACAAAATGTTTTCTATGGGGTGATGTGCCTTTCAACATCGCCAAAAACAACCCCTACTATCACGCCATGTTTCAAGCTGCTGGCGCTGTTGGTCTAGATTATAGGGGGCCTTCCTATAATGATTTGAGAGGGAGACTCCTTGATGAGGAGAAGGTTGATTGCACCCGGAGATTAGATGAGCTCAGACAGTCATAGGCGGCCACCGGTTGCAGTGTTATGTTAGATGGATGGACTGATGGGAAGGGCAGATCCATTATCAATTTCTTGGTCAATTGTCCCAAGGGGACAATTTTTATCAAATCTGTCGATGCATCTCCCTATGTTAAAGATGCACACTTATTATGTGATTTGCTAGATAAGTTTATCCAAGAGATAGGTCCACAATATGTTGTCCAAGTCATTACGGACAACGCTGCCAATTATGCTGTTGCTGGGAGGATGCTTATGGAGAGGTATGCAAGCTTGTATTGGACTCCTTGTGCTGCCCATTGCATTGATTTGATGCTAGAGGACATGGGAAAACT